>JANAVB010012593.1:0-33536 GCA_029216955.1 Iris pallida
TTAGTCCTTTTAAATCACCTAAAAATTAAATTTTTAACTAAATTTGTAAATTATTAGAATGTCTCAGAACTTTCCAATCTTCAAATACAGCTACTCTGCCTCAACTCCTGCGAACCGGTGCGTTTGCATTTTGCTGGGGCCCATTGACCAATTGGTCGTCGCCCAAATATATAAAAAAAATATTATCCGAAAATCCTTTGAAAATCATTTTATACTTTTCTAAAAATTCGGCAGCACTCCCCTCTGTTTTGGTCAACCCAAAACTGGGAAATGCTTCCGATTACCTGCAAAATAATTTCCAAACTCGAAATTCATATATATATCCATAGAACATATTTTTCCAAAGCCAACACAGCATTTTCCGAAATGATAACGAAATTCCCGAAACCCGAAACCATCCCGATTTAACTTCCCAAAAGAATTCAATTCCAGCATATTAACCGAAAATTCCCACAGAACCCAACAATAACAGAACATTATCCAATCTCATTCACCGAGCTTAAGAGCAAAAATTTGAATCTCCAATCATTTCCATTAATTCTCGAAAACCCGAGAATACAGAAAACAGAGAATCTCTTCTTAAAAAGTTCTCAAAAATCCGAGAAAAACTACAGAACCCAGTTCTGTCCTAATAATTCTATTTAATCACAGAAAACAAACCACAGCAATCATTTCCGAGATTTTCGGAAAAGCCGAAATAGCAACGTAACTATTACGTTGTCGAAAACCGAAATCCCGAAGGATTCGGGGACCAGAGAATTCATCATCGACAGAAAGGAAAATAGAGTTCCAGAAATTATACCCAAAACCGAAGTCGAAGGAAATCCCGAATTTGGGTCGCGGAACCGAACGGCAAAACGGACAGTGCTGGACATGGACAGGGGCGAGCAAAGGGTCGACGGACGAAGGCCACGCGGGGTGCCGGCGGTGGACGGCGGCGGTCGCCGGTCGGGCGCGGGCGGCGGTGACGCGGGGGCCGCGCGGGTCGACGGGAGCGCCGGGAAGCGGCTCGGTCGCGCTGGAAAGGGGCGTCGGCCTCGGGAAAACTCGGCCAGTGGTTCGCCAGGGAGGATCGAGAAGGGAATCGCCGGAAAATAGTTGATTTGGAAAGAGGATGAAGAAGATGGTGATGGTGTGGAAAAAAAAATGATGGGGAAAAGCCCCTTTTATAGGAAATAGGTAGTGAAGGTTACCATTTAAGAAGATGGAGTGCCATCCTGGCTTGATGGTCGGCCGGTTATGGAAGGCGAGGGGGTCGACGGGTGGGGAAGAAGAAGAAAACTTCTTCGGTTCACAAAGGCCACTCACAGCACCCAACACTAAAGAAGAATGAAAAGGCTATTGAATGTTTTCTTCATCAGACACTTAATATATGTCGTTCAATACCAAGAGTAAGTATAGACTTAATGGGTTGAGACATACGAATGGGTTTGAAACCCATTCAAGATTTATAGGTTAGCCTATAATTGGCTTGGGTTAGGTCCAATTGGACTTAGAAAAATAATGAGTTTGGGCCAGGATTGAAACTAATGGCCAAAGCAATGGGTTTCAATAAAATTTAAAGGCTTTGGGCTAGGAAAATTTTAGACAACTAAAAATATTTTTAAAGGAAATATTATTTAGAAAATTTTTGTACAATTTATAAAAATATTTTATGTTCAAATTTGGGTTCAAGTCCGGGCTGACATGCCAAAAATCCAAGTTTAACTATTTGGAAAATAATTTACTCTTAAATAAATATTATTAACATCTAACATTATTCTAAAGAAAAAAATTTATTGCTAACAAAATTTTATTTAGCAAAATAAAAAAAATTAGAAGTAAACTAAAAATACGGGTTTCACATACGAGAACAGTAAAAGCATGTGAGAGACACTGGGAGTAATATAAGCATAGCCGGTACTGGAAACAGTATGAAACATGTGAATACTCCGAGTAGTACAAAAGCATAGTAAAACATGTACTGAGAACCAGTAAGGAACATGAGAAGATATGTTAACTGTCCTAAGCATGGTAGGGATCAATTTAATGTAACATGTGAAGATTTAACTTGCTACCTCGGTTAATACATGTTCTAGCATTAAAAGACAGTAAATGAGTGTGTAGATGTACTTGCCTCGAGCAAAGCAAGAATACTAGTACGAAGATATAGATGTCCGGTATCCTGTCAATAATGATATACAAACTCAGTTCTAAGCTATGTTCAAGATTACACTAGTAGTGTGACACGACTCCTAACTGGATATTAGCCAAGTGGGGACCTAGCATAAAAGTCTAATGTAAAGTGCCACTATACACAAACTAACTCTCTAGGGTCTTTACACTAGTGCGGGGTGAGGTCCAATACTATAACAACTCAAATCAACGCAAAACTTGCAAGTTGTAACTACTCAATAAATAAATCAAACGGTACACTAAGTTCCAACAATTTTAGAGATAGACAAAAAGCTTAAATATATATAAAATAAAGTACCAAAATAATCCTTGTTAATTATAGAAATTTATACTAATTTTTTTGGGATTTATAAACCCTCATAAATATTTATTAAAAATCAACAAACATAAATATACTGAAAATGAGTTCTGTTTTCCTATTTTTATAAAATACCAAAAGCACTTAATAAATGCTAGAAAAATTATAATAAATTAGCTAAATTAACATAATATTTAAATATAATTTTTCTAAGATTTTTACAGCAATTAAAATATATATAAAAATTCAAAACCAGAAAATAACAATATCTAGAAAAATAATTAATTATAAATTAAGGATAATACATAATCAAAATCTACAGATGTTGTCGGATGATAAAATAAATATCACCAACGTGTCCAGAACGGTCAAAACAGCTAGGATAGCCTACCCATAAGTCCAATTTAGACACAGGGGCAAAACCGTAATTTCGAGTCAAAATGATGTCCGCCGTTGGACACACTTTGCACCGAAAAACGTGTCGGGATAGAAGTCTACAAAACCTAGCAAATTATATGTCCACGAATCCAGAATGATGATACGAACCCAACGGTATGTCCAAAATGGAATTTCGATGTGCCGATCTCAAAATGATACGTTGACGCGACACTTGGTATCCGGTTTGCACGGAAATGCGTGCCGGAGCAAATGTCTTCAAAACTCAGCAAATTATATGTCAACGAGTCCAAAATGACGATACGAACTCAACGGTATATCCGGAATGGGATTCCGATGAGCCGGCGTCAAAAAGTCTCGTTGACTCAGAAAGTGGGACCCGCTTTGCACCGAAATGCGTGCCAGGGCCCACGTTCTCCAAATCAAGCAAATTTTATATGAAAACATGCTAGAACGACGCCATGAGTCTACTGGTGGTGTCAGAAATTGAATCCGGAGTCCCGGGTTCAAAAATGAAATTTAACAAGTGCAAATTAAAGAATTCGGACGGCCAACTTTGGCATCGAATTCAACCAACCAAACGTGCTTAAAATGAAATGAAATATAAAGGAGACAGGAAGATGGTTATACCAGCTATGCACCGGAACTGACGGTGCACAAAATGGAGCTGCGACGGCGAAGTTACGAGCTGACGAAGTCGGCTCCACGAAACTGTCCAAAAACAGTTCAATTTAAAACGTCAACTTGGTGGTCAGTTTTGAGGTATCAAACGACATAATTAACGGGTGAAATTTGACAAAGGTGAAGGGGTATATACCAAGATTGCGACAGAGCAAAGAAATCGCCGATCCAACGGTCGGATCTCCCAGAAAATGCGTGCGAAGTTGCTGTCCCAAAACACAATTTCTGAAACTTGAAATCGCGCGCGTCAACGGGATTTCGTGCAAAACGCACGAATCGCCTACGTGGCTCGCCGGGGAGGTCGAGGACGGTGTAGGGGAGGTCGCCTGGGGTCACGCGCCGGTGGGGGGGTCGCCGGTGGCCGGTGGCGGCCGCGGTGGCGCGCGCCACGCGCCCATGCGCGCGTGCGGGTGGCGTGCGCGCGCTGCCGCTGCTACTGCTTCTTTGCTGCGCTGCTGTTGCTGCTCACGCGCGCGGGGGCGGGCTCGCCGAGCATGGCGGCCGGAGGTGGCGGCGGTTCGGGTGATGGCGTTAGATGTGGTGGTGGTGAGGGGAAGATGATGGTGAGGGTGATGGGAAGATGATAAATAATGAAGAAGAGGAGGAGAAGAAGATGGAGGTGGTGGTGCATGGTGGTCGTGGTGTTCGGCCACCGGGGGGGGCTGCGTCGGGGAGTTGGGCTCGGCCAGGGAGGAGTGGAGGCTGTGGTGGTGTGGAGTAGGGGTGTGTGTGTTGTGTGGTTTGTATGTGTGTGTATAAAGAGAGTGAGAGAGAGAGTTGTATGTATATATATAATAATAGAGAGAGAGATAGTGAGAGATATTTAGAGAGAGGGGGAGAGAGAGAGGTCGGCCGAATGGGGGGGGGGGGGGTGTTCCTACTGTGAGGTGGAGGGGGTGAGTGTAGGTGTTAGGAGAGAGAGTGAGAGAGAGTGTATATATATGTATATATATATATATATATATATATAATATATATATATATATATATATATATATATATATATATATATATATATATATATATATATTTAGACATTTGTAAAGTGGAGAGAGGGAAATAGATATTTTCAAAATGGAAAAAAAAATAGGAAAATTACGTAGGGTACTTGGGCAGTCATGAGAGGACAACAGGGAGCTTGGGTTCGGGTTCGGGTTGAACCGGGTTGAGTCGAAATCGGACAGGGGGCAATATTCGAATTAAAATGGGTATTTATAATCATTGGTAAATAAATAACATGCGGGGACTCCAATAAATGGAACACAAGTTTCAGGCGGGGAGTAGGCTTCATATGGGCCACGTCCATACTTCGGGTTGACAGGCTGGATCGATGTCGGGTCCCGAAATTAAATTGGAAATTAAATCAGGTTTCACGGCAGAAAATAAATCGGCCTAAATTGACCCGGAAGTTGTGCGAAGAAAATAGAGCACAAAATAAAGTGTCTGAGTGGGATACGAAGGTCATGGGTGAGCGTCTCGAGTAGATCATTCATGAGAAGTTGGTTATGAGAAAACGACTGGTCTGGTGCTCCTAAATTAAAAGTCACGGTGACGTGCAAACGATGATCAAAAATAAAAGTGGGAATAATATTCAACGATTAATTGGTCTAAGTTGACCCGAACTTGCGCGATACAAAAAGAGCACAAGGGAACGAGTTCAAGTGGGACACGATATATCAACAGGAAGATAATCTTGCCTACTTCAAAACCCATGAAGAGAGTTTACAGAGATTGGCATCCCTGACGCTCCAGAAATCAAAATCATGGAAAGGTACATTAATGATCGAAACAATTAAATAAATAAAATATTTATCGATAATAATTCATTTAGAAAAATTTAAAACAGCCCTGAAATTCAGGGGGCTTACACCAGTCAACGGTCTCAGAATCGGACCAAACTTGGCTCACAGGACCAGAAAAATATTTTGAGTCCAATGGCTCAATTTCGTCGCGATTTGATGAGTGTGCACAAAGTTGTGACTTAATTTGCAAATGGTCGATACGGGCGTATCTAAACGAATACGCACTGATTTTGTCGCACACATGCAACGTAATCGGGTTCCGTCAGTTCCCACACGTCGACAACATCCATACGCGCCTTTCGATATGTATAGTGCGCGACCACGTCGCCCGGTTTGTCGGGGCGCACGCCGTATCGGGAAATTTTTCCATATTTTAATGTTTCAAAAACAGTTTTTCGCACAAGTTCATCGATCCATAAATTTTTGTACGATGCGTTAAATCTGATTCTACAAATTGCGTTGTAGTCTCGGTTATGTTGTTATTCTCTGCCTTCAATTAGTTTTTACGAAATTTTAATGGACAGCGAGAAAAGTGGCCGACAAGTTGATGTTTCAAAACAGTTTTTAATATACCAGAAAAATGATTTTTCTCCAACTTCGTCTCGATTTTTCGAGCAAGTTGCATAGGCACGTCGAAATCCACCTGGAGGATCTCGAAGATGGTCATGTGGGATTTCTACACGAATTTACGGATCTAAAAACGGATTTAAATTGAAGGAGAAATTTGATGGAGAAGTCGGATACCTCGTTGTTAAATTCTGTTGTTGTTGTTGTCGTCGTTTGTTGTTGCCGCTGCTGTTGCGGGGCTGTGTTGCGGTGCACGAGGCTGGGCACGCTTGCCGGGGAGAGGCAGACAAGGGTGGTAGAAGGAAAGTGGAGAAAGGAGGAGGAGATTAGGGTGATTAGGAGTTTAGGGTTTTTGCTAAACATATATAAGTATATAACTTACATATATAAAGGGGGGAAGGGGTCGGCCAAATATTGCTGCTACTGTTGCTTTGTGGGAAATGTGGGCGGCCACATGTAGCTGTTGCTACTTTGTTCATTGTGTTATGGTCGGTTCCCACATGGTGGGGCCGACCACACATTGTTATATATATATATATATATATATATATCTTTTTCTTTTGCTTTATCTAAATCTTTTAATACTTATACCTATCTATACATATATATGTATATATCCATAAAAATCTATTTAAATCCAAATAATAATTTAGATGTCACATATCCAAATATTTAATATATTTAAACATATCTATATATATATATATATATATATATATATATATATATATATATATATATATATATATATATATATATATATATATATATATATATATATATATAAATTCAATCCTTAATAAATCAACTCAAAATAATAATAATATTTAAATAGGAAAACATGTTTATTAAATTTTCACAAAATAACTATAATAATAATAAAATAATAAACTCGTCCGAATTGGTGGACTTATATTGCACACCCTTATCCGGTCCAGAAATACGTACAATTTTGTAAGATATTATTTAATAATAAAATACCAATAATTGTACACATAAATAAATAATTAGAAATTGTACATGAAATTCTAAAATAATTTAGGAAATATTTCTACGTATATAAAATATGTCTACATGGCCACATTGGTCCCATCCCATGCCTACATGGGCTTAAATTTGGTTCGGGCCCTGTTCGGGCTGAATTGGACAAACCGGGTCACTTAAAAATCAATATATAAAATAATATTTAATTAAAATAATTTAAATAAGTCCATTCACAACTTGGCCTAGTTTTCCTAGTTTGGACATCACCATAGCTAGGCTTCCTCCGGCATGACTGGTACACTAGTCAAGGCACACTGCTACAACTCCCGTGCTAAAAGTCATGGTCGTCTAGTGCTCCAAAACACAATGGCTAAGGTCAATTTAAAAAAAAAATCCATAAATTGTATAAATTCATTTTTAAGTCTAATAAAATAATAACAAATAAAAATATAAAATAGGGGTTTTACATCCTACCCAACTTACAAGAATTTCATCCTCGAAATTTAGGATTAATAGGGTAGATAGGGTTGAGGGATAGGAAGAGTTCGTCAATACCAAAATATAATTAAATTTTGGAGGAGGCGATAAAACGACGTTCAACACCACCATGCAATAGAGAATTGTGGAGTCGATATATACAAAAATATATCATGGTTATGGAATTGAATAAGGGTTGCTAATGAAGGTGAAAAAATTTGATAACCCGAATAAAAATAGTGAGAAATTTAGTAGATCAAAGAGGATAATTAGACGTTTGGGAGATATGGTTCCTTGAGAGAAAATTGGATACTAATCATCTGGGTTGAGAGTTAGATTTAAGTGAACGATTAGAATCATTCTCGAGTGCTCAAGAATAATTGGGAGGACACGATAACAATTCTAGGGTTAAGGAACGAGGAGTAGTTAAAGGCGAGGATACAGCCACATGGGTCAATCGGTGGCTATCTACATTTGTGTATAATTAACTGATTGGGCAACCAAAGATGATACCTTGAGTCTATCTAGCAAGTATAGTGCCTTGTCTTTCCAAAATAAGTAAAAGACAAGAACAACAAAGGTTTCAAAGATGGTGTTATATATTGAGTACGAATTACGGGGTTCATAGGCGGGAAAAATAATTCAAAAGAGAATTGCCAAGGCTGTCGCGGATGAGACTCTAAGGCAAGTTTACTATGTCTTCATCCACGTAGTGATAAGCAAACCAAAGTGTAATAGGTTGATCAGACCATCATGCACCGGTTCTGATTAGACAATATGTTAGTGGGTGCACCCAATAAAATATGTCATGATCAAGCTTGGTAAAGAAATAAGCTTGCAAAACTGAAGCTACATTAGCAGCATGAGATAGTCAAAATATGAGCCAGGGAGGTACAGATGAAGAAAATTTTAAATAGTCCAAGATCTTTTAAAATCAAGGCTCGTCCGAAGTGCGGGCCTATACAGTTGTCCTAGTTTTCTTTACTTACGGTTTGGTTGTCTAGATAAGTTAAGGTCCTCTGAATTTCTAGTCTAAGTGAACTCATGAATAGGGTCACAAGGACAAAGGGTTTGTCAGGTCGTCATGTATTCTACCAAACTTACAAGAGTTAAACTAGTAGTGTGATGGGACAATGGGTCAAGCAATCAAGATAATGCACAAATTTAAGCATTTACAAAATTAAGTAGAACAAAATCACATATTGGTCGAAAGAATTGAGTCGAGATGGAATCCCTATCCGTGGTCAAAAAATATATCGGTATCATGGTAAAGGTTATAGTTTAGCCATTTTGATCAGAAGGTCATATCATAAAAATAGTGTACAAGAAGACGTGTTCTAGTGGGACATGATATATCTACATGAAGGTGGGCTTGTCTAGGTCTTACATATGAAATTTGTTGGGAGAAAAAGTTTAGTGTTGTACTCTAAATATACAAGTCACGGTAGAGGACGCCACAAGATCAAAAATAGAAAGTGGGAGTTCACGAGGTGATAATTAATGCACAAAAATAAAGAAGATCAAGTTAAAGCATGAAATAAAATTAATTAAAGAATCCAGTAAAAATAATTCAGGAACACAATTTCGGAGAGAAGATAGTCTCCTAGATGAATACAGTTAAGGAACCATTAACTCATTATTCAAATTGCAAGTGGGTTAGAAGGTCGCAATAAAAAGATCTAGAATTGAAGGAAGGTCGAGTAAGTCAAGGTGGAAATACAGTCACATAGCTGGGTAGATGACTAACAACACTTGTGTATATACTACTATCATGGTCATGAGTGACATGGCAATTAGTCTGGAATACTCAGTAGGGTTATCTTGGGGCCTACCATTAAAATTTTACCTCAAGTTTCCCCCAAAAGTTTCAAAAATAAACCACCAAAATTTGTATTCACTCCAAGCCGTTCAAATTTATCATAAAAAATTTAAATCACTTTCATAAATCTCAAAGCAAATTTTTGTCATGTTACTACTGACTTTTTCAAAATTTTACATTTTCCATTCAACTTTCAGACTCAAGAGCTCATAAATCATGAATTTATATATAAAATATCCATAATCAATCATAACTTTAAAACTCTACAGAAATTAATAGCTCCTCCGATAAAAATTTCTAGCACATACAAAGCAATCTCAAAATTTTAGCTCAATATTTTAATGCACTCATCAATTATAGCTTCTATTCATACTAAGTCATTCCAATATAATCACAACTTTTAAATGGTAACTTTATTTGATCAATCAAAACAACTTTATCACATCATTAATATATATTTTTTATTTTATTTTAAAATTTGTGATATTAGCAATCCAACATTAAACTAAATTTTCAAATAATATTATCAGTCATAAAATCATAATTTTTTTTACGAAATTTGATATCCAAATTCATAATTTAAAAAAAAACAAAAATCTAAAGAGATTTGTAAATCCTCAATTATAGGACACTATTTAAAATAAAGAAAAATTCTCAAAATTTGTTTTTATAATTTCAGATATTTTAAACCAAAATTTACCATCATTACTTCCACTTAAAATTTAAAATTTACTAAACACGAAAATCACAAGTTGTACGACACAAATTTTAAATAATTTCTACAACCACATTTGAAATCTAAGATCATTTTCAAATCCAATTTATAACTGTTCAAAGGTGTATAACTATAACCCAATAAATCATAGATATTACAACTCGAAAATTAAATCAATTTTATATTTGTTCAAAGATGTATAGCTATAACCCCATAATACGTAAATACCAAAACTAAAAATCCAATCAATTTCTTAAATCAATGGTATAAAGATTCTAGCTATATATATATATATATATATATATATATATATATATATATATATATATATATATATATATATATATATATATATATATATATATATCAGGAAATTACATAGGGGGGGGTGAAGTTAGAGAAAATTATATAAAAAGGGGTAAGTTTAGGGAAATTATAAGTAGAGGGACGTGACGACATCAATAATGGCGCCAAGAAATTGGCACCATGTCTGGCGCCATTAGTAATGGCGCCAAGGGGCCGGCCCCCCCTGGCGCCATTACTAATGGCACCGGACTAGCTACCTTTTTTTTTTTTGGATTTTTTCTCACTCTGTTACATGGCATGCTAATAACAAGGTTGCTTGGAGCTTCTCTTTATGTCAATTAATGTCAATTTATGTCACTTTATGTCACTTTATGTAATTTTATGTCACTTTTTTTTCTATCACAAATCAATTTGTCCCCCCTCCATGTCACTTTCCTCCCCCCATTCCGGTTCTTCAAATCTATATAAGGAGAGGAGAGTGAAGAAAGATGTATAAATTCACATTGTTATTTGCAGGAGCTTGTCTTGGACGACGCTTGAAGAGGATGGCTGCAGTAAACGATGGTCGCATTCCCGGTGGGCCGACGACTGAAAGAGAGGAGCAAGAACGGAAGAGCCACATATCTCGATTGGTGTTTACAGGAGATGTAATTTTTCAGGAATTAATATTTATTCTTTATTTTATTACATATTAAATTTGAGTTTATTTATATAGTTCGTTTCGCTTGTAGTTATTTGATTATAACTCGGATGTACGGTTGCGTGAACGTGGACGATGGCGTAACGCTGCAAATTACGGCACATGGGAGATAAATACATATCAAAAGGGTTTACTTAACGTATTTGGCGGTGGAGAAACTTCAGTAACAAAAATACTAATAAAAGGCGATTGCAAATTAACTTCAAGAACAAAATTCCATGTTTGATCAGAATCTATTAACAAACAATGAGAAACAAAAATATGTCTTAAAATAAATTCATATCGAATAGAAAAAGAGTTACTAATTAGAGTTCTTAGACTATCAAATGTAGTACTACGATCGATTAAAAGAAGTTGCGTAAAACCCCCTTCGTATGATAACCCATTTACTGAACCTCCATGTGAGCACAATATTCTTAGACTCTGATCCATATCGAAAAAATGGACTTCTGGTATGTAGAAAATATTGGAGAAGATAGAGGCCACGAATAATAGAATGTGTGAGAAAGATTAGAAATAGTGAAGTGGGGATGAACCTCTCTCACATCCACCATTTATATACATCCAATCTCCAACGGATAGATATATGACCGTTATACAGGAAATTGGAACGTTGGATGGAGAAGAGAGAAAAGAGAGTGAGAATTTGTGGCAGTTATACAGACGAGGGTCCGGTGCCATTAGTAATGGCGCCAGGGGGGGGGGCCTTGGCGCCATTACTAATGGCGCCAGACATGGTGCCAATTTCTTGACGCCATTATTGATGTCGTCACGTCCCTCTACTTATAATTTCCCTAAACTTACCCCTTTTTATATAATTTTCTCTAACTTCACCCCCCCATGTAATTTCCTGTATATATATATATTTTTTTTCCTGTAATTTCCTGTATATATATATATATATATATATATATATATATATATATATATATATATATATATATATATATATATATATATATACCCTATGGTGTTTACTATTTAGAAATCTCAAAATTAAAACTTCCCTTGGTAAATCCTACTTTACAAATTACTAATCATTAAATCACACCCTTTTTAAAAAAGCCTTTTTAACTTAATTAGAGTCTTAAATGTATTTCAATTGCCAATATAACCATTCTAGCCATGTGTTTGACCTATGAGCATATACTAGTGTAGTCATCTTCTTAGTTGACTCTAAGTACAAAAATAGGAACCAATGGTAGAAAGGAATCAAGCAAGATGCAATTCAAAGAAGTCGAACGAGAGTTCGGAATTTGAAGCTAAGGGAAGAGGTCAAGCTATATGGATGAGATTCCTAGATTCTAATCATATGTTGCAGGCTCACATTGGTACAGTAACATAACCGAAGTGAAAAACTCGACCTGTATGGGCCACCACAAAAACATGTAACGCCCTGGTCCCAAAATACGTAGGACAAGGAACGTAGACATGTCAGCCGTATAATAAATATACGTAAGCTGTAAAATACAGTAGAACCATGACTAATCTCATCCACACAAAATAAATGAATATAAGATATCATATAATGATAATGAATTGTCTTGATACAATCGTTGGGCGGAGACAAAGTCCACTACCAACTATCTCAAATAAAATGTACAAGAAGTGACCGATAAAATAACGAGACGAACCAAGCGCAATCGTCTTCGAAAGAATGGAGAAGATCACGGCCTTGGCTAGAACACCTGCAAATTTATAGAAGCACACACCTGGAGAGATAACCAGGTCCTCAGAGGGACGTAACAAGATACAGTAAAAATGCCATATAAATACTGAATATAAAATATGCCACAATCAAAGAAAGTGACAAGACATAAATAAGGTAACCTAACCGTACTAAAGTGAACATGCAGTTAAGAACAAACCTTTTGTCGCATGAGCCCTGGCTTTAAATGGGATCTGGTATAGTCCCCACTTGGGCACCAGTGACCTAAGCGCATGACGTTTAAAAATGACAGTGGCAAACCTGAGGGGCTAAACATACCCGTATCTCCAGCAGAGCTTCCGGGTTACAAGGAAAGTGCAATCGAAGCCCATACGACAAGGAAATATTCTTCCCACCCAATGTACCTATCATGTCGCCTCCACGACCATGTAACACTACTAACCGTCAAGTCTTCTAATATACAACTATTGACAGTTAGACCTAACGCATGCGTACGGGTGATCAGCCAACACGCAAGGACCTCTACATGCTACTCATCTCACACATCCTCGTGGTACAACTGTGTCAAGGTATATGCAATACACTACAAATGCTAGTCTCTTAACTCTAAGTCCATATGCAATCAAAGGATAATAGCAAAGTACATCTAATATCACTAAGCAGACAGTAAATCAAGAACTGTAAGAACTGGAAATAAATGAAAAGTGATATATAATAAAATACAGACAGAATATAAACAGTATAATGACAAGGTATCTTACCTGAGGTTATGTGCAAAAGAGAATAATCCAGTAGCTCGAACCGACATATAAACAAAGCAAGAAAAGCCAAATCCCGCAGATGACTCCGGATGCTGCAAAAAACATCACGAACGAGTTTGAAATAAAAGATATTCCTAGGAAACACATGTCCAAAAGTTAAATTCTGGAACAGGGGCAAAATCGTAATTTTGGGTCAAAATGATGTCCACCGTTGGACCCGCTTTGTACTGAAATGTGCGCCAGAACCTACGGTCTCTAAAGTTAATAAACTATATGTCTACAAATTTTCTTTGATGAGACGAACCCAACGGTATATCAAATTTGGGATTGCGGTGGGCCGTGCACAAAATCGCCCGTCGAGTGGAATTGTGGGCCTGCCAAAATGGGGTCCCAGTCAACGGTCTCAGAATCGGACCAAACTTGGCTCACAGGACCAGAAAAATATTTTGAGTCCAATGGCACAAGTTTCGTCACGATTTGATGAGTGTGCACAAAGTTGTGACTTAATTTGCAAAGGGTCGATGCGGGGGTATCTAGACGGATACGTACTGATTTCGTCGCGCACATGCAACAAAATCGGGTTCCGTCAGTTTCCACACGTCGACAACATCCATACGCGCCTTTCGATACGTATAGTGCGCGACCACGTCGCCCGATTTGTCGGGGCGCACGCGTATCGGGAATTTTTTTATATTTTTAATGTTTCAAAAATAGTTTTTCGCACAAGTTCATCGATACATAACTTTCTGTACGATGCTTTAAATCTGATTCTACAAATTGCGTTGTAGTCTCGATTATGTTTTTATTCTCTGCCTACAATTAGTTTTTACTAAAGTTTAATGGACATAGAGAAAAGTGGCCGACAAGTTGATGTTTCAAAACAGTTTTTAATATACCAGAAAAATAGTTTTTCTCCAACTTCATCTTGATTTTTTGAGCAAGTTGGATGGGCACGTCAAAATCCACCTGGGGGATCTCGAAGATGGTCATGTTGGCTTTCTACATGAATTTACGGATCTAAAAACGGATTTAAATTGAATGAGAAATTTGATGGAGAAGTCGTATACCTCGTTGTTAAATTCTGTTGTTGTTGTTGTCGTCGTTTGTTGTTGTCGCTGCTGTCGCGGGGCTGTGTTGCGACGCACGAGGCTGGGCGCACTTGCCGGGGAGAGGCGGACGAGGGTGGTGGAAGGAAAGTGGAGAAAGGAGGAGGAGATTAGGGTGATTAGGAGTTTAGGGTTTTTGCTAAACATATATAAGTATATAACTTATATATATAAAGGGGGAAGGGGTCGGCCAAATATTGCTGCTACTGTTGCTTTGTGGGAAAAGTGGGCGGCCACATGTAGCTGCTGCTACTTTGTTCATTGTGTTGTGGTCGGTTCCCACATGGTGGGGCCGACCACACATTGTTATAGTTATATAAATATATATATATATATATATATATATATATATATATATATATATATATATATATATATATATATATATATATATATATATATTATCTAAATCTTTTAATACTTATACCTATCTATACATATATATGTATATATCCATAAAAATCTATTTAAATCCAAATAATAATTTAGATGTCACATATCCAAATATTTAATATATTTAAATATATCTACATATTTAAATATATGTATATATATTTAAATATTTAAAATATATATATATATATATATATATATAAAATATATATATATATACATATATATTTTTTAATATCTACATATTTAAAATATATATATATATATATATATATATATATATATATATATATATATATATATATATATATAAATTCATATATATATATATATATATATAGGCAATATATATGAGGAAGGGGGCGGGCTCCCTTTTGGCCACTCCGCCCGCCGGGATCCTCTGGCAGGGCTGGCCGGTCGGCCTGTCGGGCCCGGCGACCCCCCTCCACTTCTTCGTCCCTCTCGGTGGACTCCCCTCCCATCCCGGTTGGCCAGAGCCCGCTTGGCACTCCCCTCCATGGAGTTTCCCCCTCACCGCCGGCTTCCCGTCGAGGGTTCCCCCCTCCCTTCTCCCCCACCAACCCCTCCGCCGCCGCCCTCGGTGGCGCCGGGTCAACCAGGCCTGGCACGGCCCTCCTTCTGATGTGTCCCCTCCCGTTGCGCCCCCTCCTCTCCCTGTCCAGCCGCCGGCGACGCCTGCCGCTCCGTCCGTTGAGCCCCTTCTTCTCTCTGTGCCGTCGTCGGCAGCACCCTTCCCTCCGCCGGGCCCCCCTGACCCCTTCCCTGGCGCCTCCGGAGCAGCGTCCCTTCCCGCCCCCGTTCCGAGGTCTGCGGTGGCGCCCCCACTGGGACCCCTTCCCGCCCCAGTCCTGCAGTCGGTGGCCCTCCACGCGGCGGCGCACCCCCCTCCGCCCCAGGCCTCCCGTCTGACGTGGCCCTACTCCGCTTCTTCCTCCCTCAGCCCCCCGGCTCCTTCCCCCCCAGCGGCGTTTCCCTCCCTCCCTGCCTCCCCCCCTCCCGGCGGCCCCGCCCTCTCCCTGGATCCGGACCCCCTCCGCTCGTGGGCCTTGGTGGCCTCGCGTTCGTGTTCGGCCTCTTTGGCGCCGGCCGGACGTTTGGCGGTGCTGCCACCCCCGTCTCCCCCTCTTCGAGATGCCCAACCCCTGCTCTCCGGCATCCGGCGTTCCTCCCGTCTCCTGTCGGACGGCCCTCTTCCTCGTCGGTGATCGACACTCCGCGGAGGCCCCCGCCGCCACTCTGCCGCCCTCCACCACTCCTCCCCCTTCTTCCCCCCTGCCTCTCCCCTTCCCTCTCCTAGCCTCCGCCTCCGGCCGCTCGGGTCGCCGCACCCCCCCCTTCGGTGCCCCAGCCCACCGCGACTCCGTCCGTCGCTTCCTCCGGCGTGCCCGCCCTCGGCCGCCGGAGCACCATCCTCCGGCCTCCGCGCAGGGGAGGGCCCGAGGCTCCTTGAGCCGTGCGCCCCCCCGGCCTCGGACAGGTCACCCCAATCTTCGGTCCGCTCGCCCGCCTCGGGCCCCGTGCCCGCCTAGGGCCCCGCGCCCATCCCATCCGCCCCCTCGTAATGCGCGTACGGTGCAGCGGTTTGTCCGCTGCTTTTGATTTTTGAATGTTGGGATTTCAAAATTTCAAATTTTTTCGGATTTTTGGTCCCTCTCAAAATCGATTTCCCGGTTTATCCTAATGTACTTTTAATTTTCTTGCTAATCAGGGCTTTTTTGTTTTTTCCAGCCCTGCACTTGTACTGCTCTTCGAGAGCTCACCTTAGATTTCAATAAAATCATTTTCCTTTAAATATATATATATATATATATATATATATATATATATATTTTATATATATATATATATATATATATATATATATATATATATATATATATATATATATATATATATTCAATCCTTAATAAATCAACTCAAAATAATAATAATATTTAAATAGGAAAATATGTTTATTAAATTTCCACAAAATAACTATAATAATAATGAATTCATCCCAATTTGTGGACTTATACCGCACACCCTTATCCGGTCCAGAAATACGTACAATTTTGTAAGATATTATTTAATAATAAAATACCAATAATTGTACACATAAATAAATAATTAGAAATTGTACATGAAATTCTAAAATAATTTAGGAAATATTTCTACGTACATAAAATATGTCTACATGGCCACTTTGGTCCCATCCCATGCCTATATGGGCTTAAATTTGGTTCGGGCCCAGTTCGGGCTGAATTGGACAAACCGGGTCACCTGAAAATCAATATATAAAATAATATTTAATTAAAATAATTTAAATAAGTCCATTCACAACTTGGCTTAGTTTTCCTAGTTTAGACATCACCATGGCTAGGCTTCCCCCGGCATGACTGGTACACTAGTCAAGGCACACTGCTACAACTTTCGTGCTAAAAGTCATGGTCGTCTAGTGCTCCAAAACTCAATAATGGCTAAGGTCATTAAAAAAATCCATAAATTGTATAAATTCATTTTTAAGTCTAATAAAATAATAAAAAATAAAAATGTAAAATAGGGGTTTTACAGTAGGTAAATTTATTATGTGATGCAGGTAATAGGTAGGACAGGATATTCAACATGTAGTATAGGTAGTGAAGGAATCATGAAACCAATTTGCAGTGAACACCAAGGTTCTGTCCTCTCCTGCAGGACATGCAAAGTGCAGCTGTGTTGTAGTTGATGCAAAATTCGTGCGGGCTCGAGAACTCCCTCGATACTAAACCAAATCGACCCAAACTGTGTGGGTTTGTTGTCAGTATGTGTCCAACCAAAATGTGTCCAAGTAATGTGTCCAGCATGTCACAGTGTGTCGAACACAAAAGTCAAGGACTGACATGTGTACAGTCTTGTGCACATGTGTCGAGTAGTCTAGGACACAGCGTGTCCAACCACTTATCTCGTGGTCAAGTCCTAGGGTAGCCTAGGTCTAGGGGTTCGTGTCAGTAACCTTGCATCGTGTCCTAACTGTGTTATTTTTTCCTACGCATGTACATGTGTGTGCGACCACTGCGGAGAGGAGATCTCCGTGAATACTTGACCAAATCTCCTCGAATTTCGTGTGTGTGCTGTCAGTCACAGTCCCCACATGTCCACCAAATCTTGTGTCACATCGTGTCGTGTGCTAGGAGTTCTAGGGGTTGGGTAGCAGGACAATGCAAGAAATCTCGTGCACGTGTCCCCGTGTCCTAAAATAGTGTCCAAATCACTCTAAAATTGACTCAGTCGATTAGATCTACAATAGACACATAATTACCTACCTATTCATGTAATTAGTTTAGAAAAATATGAATAAACATTCCATTGAGGCATTTCATCAAACACTTCCTATAATACTCCGATATGCCTCCGATACGCGTATCAAATGGACATAAAATCCTACCAAACTTGGTCTACAGGTCTATGGTGCCTAGATTCATGCCTCTATGAAGAGAAATCAGAAGAACAAATGAGTTTAGAGCCATTACCTATTGAGAGTTGGAATCTCAATGAAAAGTCTCTTATAAAGTTCCTCCGCCAAATCTAATGGTCGAAACGCCCCAAATCCTTGCTAGCAAGCCAATGGAGACCTCCTCTACTCAAGGGGAGTATTTTGCAATTTGTTTGGTTGGATTTGGAGTTGTTATGAAGGAAGGAGGCAAATTTTGAGGAAGAACACAATTAGGGGTTAGGGTTTTGTAATGCCTGTAGTTCGTATTACGTATCTTGGAATACGTGTACGTATTTGTTCTTGTATTACATATCTCTTGGTTTGGATCGATTTATTTTGGGTTGGTTCGGCTAGGCTTGGGTTGCCTTGGTTCATCATGAACCAAGGGGAGAACCCCTACCTACCACCCCCTTCATCCTTTATTAACCCATTCTTTCATTCTCTCTCTTCATTACTCTTCTTCTTCTCCACATTTACTTCTACACCTACCAGGAAGAGAGAGAGAGCTTAGGCAAGTGCAAACTTGCTTCATGATGGATCTCAAAGTTTTATTGTTCCATTCTCTTCCTTACTTGACACTACCAAATTACGGTACTTTAGCGACGGCAAATTAGCGACGGAAATTTTCCGTCGCTATCACCGTCGGATCACCGACGAATTTGTGACGGAATACCGACGGAAAGCAGTGGACAATTTTTTTTATTTTTTTATGTCCATATCCGTCGCTATGCCGTCGATAGGTAGTCGGCCAAGTAGCGACGGTTTTATATCCGTCGCTAGAACGTCGCATATTTTGGCGGCAAAAGCCTAAAATATTGGCGCGAGATTTACTGACGACTTAGCGACGGAATAATCCGTCGCTACTCGCGCGAGATTTACTGACGCATTAGCGACGGAATAATCCGTCGCTAAATTTACGTTCCAGACTTAAATTGAAACGACGGGGGGAACTTTTTCATTCCCCCCAAATTTTACTCTCTCCTCTCTCTCTCTCTCCCGCGGTGATCGATCGGCGACCCCTCTCCTCTCTCTCCCGCGGCGGTGATCGGCCACCCCCCTCTCCTCTCTCTCTCCCAAA
Organism: Iris pallida; assembly: GCA_029216955.1. Lineage (NCBI taxonomy): Eukaryota > Viridiplantae > Streptophyta > Magnoliopsida > Asparagales > Iridaceae > Iris > Iris pallida. The sequence goes on from JANAVB010012593.1 coordinate 19,400, forward strand.
GGTAATCCCCTCTCCCTCTCTCTCTCTCTCTTTCTCGCTCTCTCTCTCTCGCGCGCGCGTGCGGTGGTCTTGGGTGAAGCGGGCCGGGGGCGTCGGGGGCTGCGGGGGCGGCGTCGACTGCGGGGGGCGACGGTGGCGGCGGTGGCGGGAGGTGTGGAGGGGGCGGTGGGAGGGGGCGGGAAGCGTTGGAGGGATGGGGGCGCGCGGGGGCTGGCCGCGGGGTGCGGGGGGTTGCGGAGGGGGGCTGGCCGTGCGCGGGGGGCGGGGGGTGTGGAGGGGGCGGTGGGATCGAGGGGGCGGGCAGCGTTGTGGGGGTACGATGGGGACGGGGGCTGGCCGCGGGGTGCGGGGGGGGGTATGTGTGGAGGGGGGCTGGCCGGACACACACACACACGGACACACACACACACGGACACACGGACACACAGACACACACACACACACACACAACACACACACACACGGACACACACGGACACAGACACACGGATACACAGACACACAGACATATATATATATATATATATATATATATATATATATATATATATATATATATATATATATATATATATATAGGCATAATTTTAAGATGCTTAATTAGTTTACCTTATATATATAAGGTAAACTAATTATGGTAAACTAATTATGCTTATATATATATCTATATATAGGCATAATTAGTTTACCTTATTTTAGAGTATGACTACGTAGCTAGTGTGTAGAGTAGTATATGGTTACTAGATCCTAGTGTAGAGTAGTATGTAGAGGAGTATGGCTACTAGTGATATATAGATATGTAGGTCCATGTGTATCTGTATCGGACTATCGCTATCGGTATCGAACTATCGCTATCGGTATCGGACTATCGCTATCAGTATCGACCGTATATACTTAGTATCGGGCGTAGCGGATTAGTATCGATCAGTATATAGGTTTGGGTTAAGATCAAGGTTCAAAGTATCGGTATCAGAATAGTAGGCCGAATAGGAGGCCGAGATAGTCGAATGTGAAGAAGGGAAGAAGGGAGGAGCAGATGGGTTCAGAGCCATGGTGGAGGAGGAGAAGTAACATGAGAGCAGTTTCCGCCGTAACATCTCCTGGCTCTGCTGGCAACTGAAGTCCAGATGCTACAAAGGACGATCCTTCGCTGAAATCGACTACAACACCCATCAGTTCAAGTTCATTCCTATATGAGTATATTCCAATGCCATAGAGGAAGGTCAACAAACTGATGGCTTCTATGGCATTGGAATCTACTCATATAGGAATGAACTTGAACTGATGGGTGTTGTAGTCGATTTCAGCGAAGGATCGTCCTTTGTAGCATCTGGACTTCAGTTGCCAGCAGAGCCAGGAGATGTTACGGCGGAAACTGCTCTCATGTTACTTCTCCTCCTCCACCATGGCTCTGGACACATCTGCTCCTCCTTTCTTCCCTTCTTCTCGACTATCTCGGCCTCCTATTCGGCCTACTATTCCGATATGCGTTTGATACGGTCTACCTAACCTATATACTGATACTAATCTGATACTCTCTGATATTAAGTACATCCGGCTTACTAGCTAGCGGATCCACCAGTTACATGATTATATACTAATTATGTTAGATTGTGATACTAAGTAGCCTCGTCGTAGGCCTAGTGTGTTATCCACAAGTTTAGTTTTTCTTACGATATGAGTATCGGTATCGGGCTATTAATTCTTATGTTTAGTTTGTCTTACGATACAGATATTCACATCAAATCGAGCATGAATCGTTACTTTGTTGATCGTACATAGATGTACAAATGACAACACGAGAGCAGAATTGGTGTGAGTGACGATTTTCAGGCAGGTGTGGAAGTATTTCTTAAGTATGCCATGAGCAAAACTTAGTACATGGACGATAACAAAATCAAGTGTCCATGTGTTAATTGTCACAATAGATGTTTCGAAGAAGTGATGACTGTGAGAGATCATTTGACCCGTAAGGGTTTCGTACGTGATTACGGCCTGTGATCATCGCAAGGTGAATTATATTCAGAAAGACAGGCTGCAGAAGCTGGTACTTATGCTTTTGATGATAATGCTGCAACGGATGTCCTCGAAGACGACGGATGCTCTGTGGATTATGGAGACATGCAAAACCTTGCACGAGATATGGTGTATGCTGCGGCAGGGCCTAATTTTGATCCGGAGGATCCTAATCCCGAGGCAAAGAAGTTCTATGATATGTTTAAGGACGCAGATACTCCTCTATATCCTGGTTGTGAGACTCATTCCGCACTGTCAGTGACGATGCGGTTGTTGAACATAAAGTCTGATTTTAACTTGCCACAAGCTTGCTATGATCAGATCACACAATTAACTAATGAGGTGTTACCGAAGGAATCAAAAGAGCTCCCAAAAAACTTCTACAAGTCAAAGATGATGGTCCGACAACTGGGACTGGGGTACGAGAAGATAGATTGCTGTCGCAACGGATGCATGTTGTATTACAAAGAGAATTGCGTATTAGAAAGTTGTTGGTTCTGTAATGCGGATCGTTACAAGACAGTACAGGGAAAAGGAAAGTCAACTAGAAAATGACGTCCTTACAAGTATATGCATTACTTGTCGATTACGAAGCGCTTACAGAGGATGTATATGTCTCTGAATACAGCAGAACACATGACGTGGCACAGTGAAGATCGCATAAAGGACGAAGGAGAATTGTCACATCCTTCGGATGGGGAGGCGTGGAAATATTTTGATTTGTGTCATCCAGATTTTGCTGCAGAGCCTAGAAATGTACGCCTGGCGCTATGTTCTGATGGCTTCGCCCCTTTCGGACAGTCGGGATATCAATACTCATGCTGGCCGGTCATTCTTACCCCTTACAATCTGCCACCATGGATGTGTATGAAGACTCCTTATATGTTCTTGACAGCTATCATACCCGGTCCCAAAAATCTGACAAAGAACATCGATATATATTTACAGCCGTTAGTGGATGAGCTGAAACAGTTGTGGGAGATCGGCGTCACGACCTATGATATTTCCAGAAAACAAAACTTTCAGATGAGAGCTTCACTCATGTGGACAATCAATGATTTTCCAGCATACGGTATGCTGTCGGGATGGAGTACGCACGACAACATGTCTTGTCCGATATGTATGAAAAATAGTAAAGCGTTCCGCCTTAGACATGGAGGAAAAACTTCTTTCTTTGACTGTCACCGTCAATTTCTGCCAACGAGACATCCTTGGCGAAAGAACAAGGACGCGTTCAGATATGGAAAACAAGAATTTTCTGAACCTCCTGCCAGATTGTCGGGATACGATATTTGGGAAGATGTAAAGGAATTGCCCACCGCAATGGAAGATCCATCGAACAATCGTGTCGAGGGGTTCGGACAAAGCCATAACTGGACCAAACGGAGTATCTTCTGGGACTTGCCTTATTGGAAAGATAATCTTATTAGACATAATCTTGATGTCATGCATATCGAAAAGAATGTGTTCGATAATATCTTCAATACCGTTATGGATATTAAAGGAAAGACGAAGGACAATCCAAAAGCAAGACAAGACATGGCCGAGATATGCAAACGTCATAATCTAAACTTGATACAAAGGGGAGCTGGTGGACAAGTAACTAAGCCGATAGCGCCATACGCATTGAGCAAGGAAGATAGATTAATAATCTGCAAGTGGATATCTACTTTAAGATTTCCCGACGGCTATGTGTCGAATTTGTCTAGATGCGTTGATCTCAATGAACGCAAGCTAACATGAATGAAGAGTCACGACTGCCACGTGTTTATGGAAAGATTACTGCCCATTGCGTTGAGAGAGTTGTTGCCTTCTGCTGTATGGGTTCCGTTGGCCGAGCTGTCTACATTCTTCAGGAATATCTGTTCAACTAAGCTCACGGTGCAACATATGATACAACTTGAGGAGAAGATTGTCTTAACAATTTGCAAGTTAGAGAAAATATTTCCACCGGGTTTCTTCGACAGTATGGAGCATCTACCGATTCATCTAGCATACGAAGCCCATGTCGGTGCATCTGTTCATTATCGATGGATGTACCCCTTTGAAAGGTAAATAAAAATCGATATAATTTAAGTGGATTTTACAATTCATTGTTAATTCTCAAGATAATTTGTCTCTCTAGGTATCTACATCATCTAAAGAAGAAAGTTGGCAACAAGGCTCATATAGAGGCTTCGATATGCGAAGCATATCTTATCGAGGAGGTGTCAAACTTTTGCTCCATTTATTTCGATACTCATGTTGAGACAAATCGAAATAGACCTCAAAGGAATGACGAAGACGTTGAGGAAGGAGGTATATTCAATTTAAGGGGCAAGCCTATTGGGGCTAGTAAGAAACGGTGGTTGAGTGACGATGAGTATGATGCCGCTCACCGATATGTCTTGTTAAATTGTGACATACAAGAAGTGAGAGATTTGGAGAAGTAAGTGACTACACCTCGTTATAATCTCTAATTTGGTGAGGTAAGTGACTACACTAATTTTTATTCTCTCTAACAGTGTATTTAGAGATGAAGTCAAAATAAGGACACCCGATATTACCGATGAGGGACTTCAAAGAGAGGTTGATTTTACCTTTCCGTCATGGTTTCGAGATTACGTAAGTAACTGAGATAATATGTTATGCGGCTACCATTTAAATATATATATGCCACTAATCATTTAAAGTTTACAGGTTTTATTAGCTGAACCAAGTACACTCACAAATGAGAGCATCCGTTATTTGTCATTGGGACCGAAGAAGCATGCAAAGACTTGGCCCGGCTATGTCGTTAATGGCTTCAAGTTTAAGACAACTCAACATCCTATAAATGCAGAATTTCTCAATGACGACTTCAGTACGAAGCATTCTGGTGTTTGCATAAGAGGCACAATCTATGACGACGAGCCGGACTTTGACTATTATGGAGTGCTTCGGGATATTGTAGAATTACAATATAGTGCCCCATTTGATATGCATATTGTTATGTTCAAATATGAGTGGTTCGATACGACACCAAATATCGGTTGGAGAATCGATAAACAATTTGGATTCGTCGATATAAATCATCGCAGGAGGTATAGAGGGTCCGACACGTTTGCGATAGCAAGTCAGGCTGTTCAAGTCTACTATACAAGCTACCCAAGGCGTCGTAGAGATCGCTTTGACTGGTGGGCAGTATGCAAGATTAAATCTAGAAATACATTCAACGTTGGAGACCCAGCATACTAAGAGGACCAGATCGAAAAGCCCCAATATTTGGGACAACAGTCTTGTGACATGGATGTTGAATTAGAGGTTGATATACCTCTTGCTGATGAAAATAAAGGGGAGGAAGAGGTTGATATACAAGACTTAGATGTCAACCAGGGGAGAAAGAGGCGTCTTGTCCCAAGTATTGAGACTGAAGAAGAAGAAGAAGAAGAAGAAGAAGAAGAAGAAGAACTTTATGAGGATGAGGATGAGGATACAGATGAATTCGACGATGAGGATGATGATGATGATGAGGCCGAGGCCGAGGAAGAGGACGATGACGATGATTAAATATCGCTATATTTCAGTTGTATCTTGAAGCACCCAATATCTAGTCTCGAATCCTAAATTACCCTATTACATTTGGATTTACAATTACAAGTCTAGTGGAACACAAGATGCCCTTTCATCAAAAGTTACAAGAATTGTACTTTGTTGTATTGGTGCATGATTTTATCAGATTTTGTGTATCTAGCTTTTATTCGTACTTCACTTCTGATTGTAATATTTATTTCAGTTTGGAATATTTGCGTATTATTGTATGAGTTTCTTTTTGCAGATGGCACTCCTAGGCCTACTCGTCTGGGCGGCACTCATCGCCCTGCTGCTGGTATGGATATGTTTAGGTTTATATTCATTTATAAATCTATGTTGTCGGTATTTTGTTTATGTGTTCTATTTACAGGGCATGGTTGCGAGCACCCGTACTGGTGGTGCTGGCCGTGGTCGTGGCGGTGGCGGCGGCGGCGGCGGTGGTGGTAGTGGTCGTGGGCGTGGGCGTGGTGGTAGCGGTCGTGGTCGCCAGCCGCATTCCCCGGATGTGACCTCCGAGCCCGACTTGGAGAGCCCGATCACAGGCTCTTCCCGCCGTTTCTTCTTCGGTGCCACCGACATCGTCGTCGAGGCCTGTGACTCCATCCGCTAGCGGATCCGTTCCGCCACCGGATGTACCAGCGGATGCAGCAGCAGATGCAGCAGGGGGCCCAGCAGTTACTGCAGGGTGGGCCTCGGAGTACCCCGGGATTCAGTTTCATCCTGATACCGGGGAGTACATTCGTGGACCCGCGGATCCCCCGACGCCACCAGAGAGGCTGGTGGGTGAGTTCCGACGAGAGCTATGGTCCGCTGGTGAATCGTAAGTAAATTTAAGTTAATTTATTAAATTTGTTTCATTTATTCAAGTTAATAATCCAGTAGTTGCTTCTTTATAGGTTTTTCCCGTGGGATGCTGCCCGGATTCTAGGGCGCATTATCCGGGATAACTACCATGGCCCCTACATCAATTTTTCTGAGGTGCCTCAGGACATGAAGTACGTCTGGCTCGACGAGATGAGGGTATAAATCCGTCGGTGAATTATTAATTATTCTTTACATTAAATTTTTTATTACGTGATATTTGAATTTGTATGTCAAAGGACGTTCTGGTGGCCCCCCCATCGCGAGGAGGCGATCCGCAGGACCTACAAAGCCGTCGCCGGGAAGAAGATACGGGATGCGGTGTACGACCTTCGTACGGCGCATACGAGAAAGGACTGGATCCGGGCGGAGTACTATGAGCAGATGTTGGAGAAGATGGATACTCCGCAGTTCAAGCTGAAATCGGAGAAAGCTAAGGCTAATCGACAGGGCGCGGGTCTGCATACGGGGGGATCAAGGCCCCACGCATCGACGCGTGCAGATTTGGTGAGATAGCGCAAATTCAAATTCATTCTATTATTTAATTTCGTACTGTTAATATACGAAGTTAATTAAATTCTACGTATGCAGGTCCGACGGGCGGTGAAGCAGGGGAAAGAGGCGGAGACGGTCACCGCTCACGATGTATTCGTGCATACGCACAAGAGGCGGAAGGACGGGAGCTTCGTCGACGCCGAGGGCCGAGGAGACCGATGTAAGTACTTACGTTTATGAGATTTATGTTAGAAATATAATTATTGTTAAGTTAATTAGATAAACTTAGGATTCAGACTATAACTTAGGGAAACATAGGATTTATATTATAACTTAGGAAAACTTATAGTACAAACACATTCATTGGATAGGCTGCGTATCGTGAGGCACTTAGTCGGCTTGAGATCGAGCCCCCTTCCGAGAATGTCGGCGAAACGACGCCCACCCAGACGCACTTTTCTATGGCCGTTCGCTACGACGACGTGTTCGTAGAATCCGTCGGCGGCGTTAGGAAAGGGCGCGTCTACGGCTTAGGTTCCATGGCGCCCTCGTTGTAGCCGTCCCCGAGATATCTACCGCCTCCGCCTCCCCCAGCGCCCCCGGTTGACGATGTGAGGGCGCAGCTTGCGACTCTAACTCCGCGGTGTCAGATTTGCGGGCGATAGTGTTGGGGCGCTATCCGTCTGCTCCTGGTCCGTCTGGTCCGTCTACTGCTGCTGCCGGTGCTTCGGATTGACCTGGTCCTTCTTCCCCCGGACGACTTTCGTTTAACCGCTCTGCGGACGCCCGCATCGTATCGGATAACACCATCTTGACGTTCCTTGACATGTTGTCGCCACAGCAGCTACGCGCGCTTCCAGACCATGTCTTGTCCCAAGTGCCGGCACACACGGTGGAGGAGTACATACGCAAAGCGGATGCGGCGGCACGAGCACGAGATGATCCGACGGACGGGGTTTGATTTTGTTTATGTTGTTAGTTTTGTAGACATTTGGATACATTGTATGATCGGATATTTTTTTATTTTTGGATAATTTAATGTTGGATATTGGATGTATTGTGTTGGTAATATTTTGTTGGATATTGGATACGTTGGATATTGGTGTCGGATATGGATATTTTGCATATGGATATATGGTGTTCGATATTGGCTACGTTGGATATTCGTGTTGGATATGGATATATGGTGTTGTATATGGATTTGGCATGTTTGATATTGTGTTGGATGTGTTGTATAAACAGGAAGAGTCTGTTTGCAGTATTTTTTTTTCAAAAATTAGAAGTTAGCGACGGACAGGCGACCCCCTCAGCGACGGATAGCCCGTCGCTAACTGGAGAAACTGAGGTTAGCGACGGATTGGCGACGTAAAAACCGTCGCTAACTGGAGAATTTTACATTGAGCGACGGTTTAGCGACGGAATATCCGTCGACCTGGTTCTGTTTCATATCAATAAATTTTGCAGTTAGCGACGGATTGGCGACTAACTTACGGCGGACTGGCGACAAAGTCCCGACGGACTATCCGTCGCTAACTGTAGGAATTCAATTTTTCGACGGATTGGCGACGGAATATCCGTCGCTACCTGGAGAATTTTATCTTGAGCGACGGTTTAGCGACGGAATGTCCGTCGACCTGGTTCTGTTTTGATGTCCATAAATTTTGCAGTTAGCGACGGATTGGGGACTAACTTACGGCGGATGGCGACAAAGTCCCGACGGAATATCCATCGCTACCTGGAGAATTTTACAGTTAGCGACGGTTTTAGCGACGGAATATCCGTCGACATGGTTCTGTTTGATGTCCATAAATTTTGCAGTTAGCGACGGATGTTTTGTCGCTAATACGACGCTAATCCGTCGTACACCTCGGCGGATTAGCGACGGCATAACGACGACCTGCCGTATGGAAAAATCTCTGATACGCTTTATCGACAAATTTATGACGGATTAGCGACGGATATTGCGTATCAGAAAATCACTGATACGGTTTTCGACTCTTTAGCGACGGAGGTTTTCGTCGCTAACCTATATCCTGATACATGTTTCGACGAAAGCTAGTCGGTAATCCGTCGCTATATAATTAAATGCACGACGGTATTCCGTCGCTAAGTCGTCGCTGAGCGACGGAGTAGCGACGGATATGTTTTAGCGACGAGGTTATTCCCGACGGCTGTTTTACCAAAATATCCGTCGGTAATCCGTCGGTATTTATTTTGGCAACGGACTACCGACGGATATGGCCGTCGTAAATCTATGTATTTGGTAGTGTGATTCTAAGATACTTTAGAACTTGGCATTTTCCATTTTTATGGTTATATTTTTGTAGATCTAAGTTTTAAGTTTCTTCTTTTTAGTTTTTCTTGATTTTGATCTCTAAAAACTTGGTATTTCCAAAAAATAATGGTTCTATGTTGTAGAGAATTCAATTTTCTTCAGTTTTGGCTTTTGTTTCGCTTGATTTCGACTCCGGATGAGGAAGTTATGGCCATGGCAAGTTTTCAGAACTTTATGGCTGAACTTGCTGTTTGGGGACGACGAACCCCATACGCCGGGAGGCCATGTGCCGGGAGGCCATGCGCCGATTGTGCAGGAATCCCATGCGCCGATTGCGCAGGAATCCCATGTGCGATTGTGCAGGAATTCCATGCGCCGATTGCGCAGGAATCCCATACGCCGATCTGTGTAGGAATCCCATGTGCCGATCTGTGCAGAAATTCCATATGCCAATTTGTGCAGGAATCCCATGCGTCGATTTGTACAGGAATCCCATACGCCGATCTGTGCAGGAATCCATGCGCCGATTTGTCAGGAATCCCAAGCGCCGATCTGTGCAGGAATCCCATACGCCGATTTGTGCAGGAATCCCATGTGCCGATCGGTGCAGGAATCCCATGCGCCGATCTATGCAGGAATCCCATGCGCCGATTGCACAGAAATCCCATGCGCCGATTGTGCAGGAATCCCATGCGCCGGAATTGCTCTATTTTGTGTTTTTGCCTGTTTAAGTTGTTTTGTGGCTAGAATCTCGAAAAACTCAAAACATAAAAATTGTAGATCTTTTACTTGGCTTCAAGAATATGTCACTAGTTGTTTTATGCAAGTTTCTCTCATTCATGATAAGGTAAGAATAGAACACGATAGTGGCCCGCTGTAGCGCACTCTTGACAAGTAAACTGACATGATATATCTCGGCATGCTGTTATGACAGCTAGCCTGACATAACAAGTATAAAAGATCTGGACACAATGGGCAATTGTGTTTGTACAAATAAACTGGTACTGTCTTGCATCATGTCTAGGATGGGGATCCCTGAGTACCACGGTCAGGGATACCTACTGCAATTGACTAAGGCTAATAAACTAGAATAATTCAGTAGACATGAAGAGATTCCCAGCTACAGGCAATCCCGTTATCTAGGTGCATTAAGTGGACTTGTAGCCTACCGACGAGTAGGGCACATTTCCAGCATACAGTCACGTGTTACATTCTTCATAAACGGACATTCGACCTGGATAACCGGATGGTCTGCAGGACTTGTGGCTGTTGGGATAATCTCATTGCATCTTGCTAGTAACTAGGCCTGTGATAACCCTAGTTAGTTAAAAGTATCAAGCCGTACTCTGATTGGCCATGATTGATTGGATGGAGTTTATTCCCGCTTGGTCTTATCCTGATCCTGTGCAAGATTGTGACATGACATGATTATTGATGCTTGCCTTAACAATAACGATCGGGGGTCCAGTTCTGTTCAGGCGAAGGGTTACAACCCCGGTCCTTGTTTGGTTTAAGGGTTGTAACCTGGCTCCCGGAGCATTTCTGTGTCCTCTCTTCATTATTGTCTTATTGCAACCCCATGCCATGTTCGTCATATTTTACCTTACCTTAATACCATGATTAATTATGCTGGCCTTAGCAATAAAGATCAGGGGTCCATTTCTGTTCAGGCGAAGGGTTACAACCCCGGTCCTTGTTTGGTTTAAGGGTTGTAACCTGGCTCCCGGAGCAGTTCTGTGTCCTCTCTTCGTTTATTGTCTTCACTATACCAATAGTATTGAGACGGGTTTCTATTCAGGTGAAGGGTTACAACCTCGGTCCTTGTTGGTTTAAGGGTTATGACCTGGCTACTTTAATGGTTTCCTCGTACTCAGTTTACTGTTGTTATCTCTATTATTATCAATTCTTTATTTATTATCTTTAATATTCTATTGTGATATGCTGGTTTTAGTTCTAAGTGAAGCCTCCTTGTGGTACTTGCTCTTTCTGGGGTCTAACCCAGCTGGTTTTGTGTGGCCAGATATCGGAGCAGCACCAGAGGATCCACCTGTCTTCCAGCCAGATGGTGACCACCAGGCGTAACCCTGGCAATGAGTGGGTTTCTTTTGTTCTCCCACTTTATTGTAAAATTATTCTTTGAGGCGTTTAGCCGGTGAGCACGTGTTAGCTCGTATTGCACCTTTATTTACTGTCTGCCTACGGGCTGTGTAACATTATTAACAAATCCTAGGATTGATCATGTATTGACTAAAACTCTTGCTAGTCCTGACATTTTGTATGACTAGCTTCATGATCATCCAATATATAATGTATGGGACGCCTTACTATTGTATATTGATGCTCTAATATCTTGTGACTGTTACTACTTGCTTGTGATTGAGACAATAGCCTTGTTCTTGACCATAGAGACTAATAGATTGTAGTTAAACCCTCATATATCTAGACAGCCGTGACCGTATAGTGACATGGGTTCCATTTCATTATACGTAGTGGCTATGTCTGCCCCCGCTCTCCAGTATTCTGGTTCTGGGGCGTGACATGGTTTAAGTGGTGGCCCATGCAGGTCTTATAAATCAAGATATGTGAGGCTTTACTAAATAGGTGTCTCAATCAGTACTCGCCCTTGATCTCTGCTCGTGCTCTCTAAATCCCTGGAGAATCTTGACCTGATCACATGCTTGTATCGTTGATCTGTCCTGGTCCTTCTTATTGTTCCCTATGTCGTCTTCTTCAGCGACATTGTTCCTGGTCCTACCGATCAGCAAGACGGAGCACCTTCCGTAGACCAGCAGGAACTTGTAGATGAAGCCCAGCATTCTGGAGTAGCCTCCAAAGTCGTGTGCCTACGGAGAAGAGCCACCAGTTCAGCCCGTTCAGCCTACGGAGCCTGATGATGGCACATTGGTGGGTCTCATCAGGATACTATTAGCCTTCCAGGATCGTCGAGGAGATGCCTTGCACCAGGCGGTGGCAGACGCATTGACCAGAGGAGGTCATCAAGGTAATAGCGCGGCCAACAGCTTCAAGCGCTTGAACCTCCCTTCTTCGACGGCAGTGAAGATGTGATCGCTGCAGATGCATGGCTTCAGGACACAGAGGTGATTCTAGAAGCAGCCAGGACTCCAGAGAACGAGAAGGTGGCCATAGTGCGCCTGCAGTTACTAGATCTTGCCCGCAGCTGGTGGACAGCGCAGGCCGATGGATTAGTATCCCCTATTGCCTGGGCAGTATTCAGAGAGAGATTCCAGACCAAGTATTTCGATGCTGTAGCTCGATACGATCTACAGACGAGGTTCACCAATCTGAAGCAGATGAGCAGGACGGTCGACGGATATGCGGCCGAGTTTTGAGACTTAGTCGGTTTGCTCCTACCTTGGTAGCAACCGAGTTCGATAGAGCCCAGCGGTTCCAGCAGGGGCTTCATCTGGAGATTTTATTAGCAGTAGAGCAGTTTGAGCATCAGACCTTTGATGCAGTACTGAGGGACAGCTCGGAGGCATGAGTATACCTCCCAGAGGATCGTGGATAGGGCTGGGGGTCGGAAGCGATCCCACAGTCAGATGAATCAGTCATCAGCACAGCCCCGGCAGCCAGGACTTTGACCATTGGAGCTCCGAGGCGGGCGCCTCAGTAACGTCGGTTCAGCATTCAACCCCGACGCACCCTCAGCAGCAGAAGCAGAGAAGCAGTCTTCCGTAGTGGGATTTCACACTGCGGGAAGCCAGGACATGCGGTATGAGAGTGTCGCAGAGCACAGGGTTTGTACTTGGTTTGTGGTGCCCCGACCACAGGGTTGGGAACTGTCCGAACAGGGGGAGTTCATCGGCCTTCTCTAGTCTTTCAGTAAGAGGACCAGTACCAGTCCAGCCGCAGCAGCAGCTGCAGTACCCGTTCCCGAGGCCATTGCCGACGCAGGCCCAGGCATTCCAGCAGCAGAGATCGCAGCAGTATGTCCAATCCCAAGCCCTGATCCAGAGCAGGCAGAGGAATTTTCAGCAGAGGGGACCCGCACCCAGAGGACATGGTCAAGTGCTGGCTTTGACCATGGGAGAAGAAGGAATAGCACCAGGTGAGGTGGTGGCAGGTACTATTCTCGTCAACACCTTTCCAGCTTAGTATTATTTGATTCTGGTGCCTCGTATTCATTTATGTCTGCACGATTTACAATACGAATAGGATTGGAGCCCGAGTCATATCAGTAAGGCTCAATATACTTACTGGTAACGGACTTGTGGGAGTAGATAGAGTATTTTCCTCGTGTCGGGTCGTAGTTAGCGGTAGAGAATTCCCCGCTAGATTGATAGAGTTCCCGATAGCCGATTATGATGTGGCCTTAGGGATGGATTGGTTGAGGGACCGGTATGCTAGGATAGACTGCACATTGGCAGGGTTATTTTTAGCATTCCAGACGAGCCGGAGTTTTCCTTCTCCCGAGGCGAAGTTGAACCTTCTTCTCCAGTGTTGCGGATGGCAGTAGCAGCAGTACAGTTGCCTTGGATAGTCAAAGAGTTTCCAGATGTTTTTCCAGAAGAGCTTCCAGGGATGCCTCCAGAGCAAGAGATCGAGTTTACCATCGACTTGATTCCGGAACAGCTCCAGTGTCAGAGAGAGTCTACAGGATGGCACCGTCAGAATTAGAGATATTGTACAAAATGATTGAAGAACTCAGAACCAAGGGATTCATTTGTGCTAGTGGATCGCCTTGGGGAGCCCCGATGCTTCTTGTAAAAAGAAGGATAGTACGTCCAGATTATGTGTAGATTATCGTACCTTGAACTCAGTGACAATCAAGAACAGATATCCTTTCCGAGGATAGATGACTTGTTTGATCAACTCAAGGGGCATCAGTGTTTCGAAGATCGACTTACGGTCAGGATACCATCAGATCAGAGTTAGAGAGCAGGACATCCCGAAGACAGCTTTCAGATCCCGATATGG
>JANAVB010012595.1:0-30145 GCA_029216955.1 Iris pallida
AAGAGCAAAAAGCTAATGCTTTACCATGGAGTCTTAACCTTACTCATAGTAAAATCACCCACATGGTTCCCTCCTTAGGTCACCACCCCATGTGCATATCTCAACCACACATACCAAGTATATATTGAGATACCTCATGATGCTTTTCCAATGTGAGACTAAACTTCACTAGGCATATTGAGAGAAACCTCTCTACATGTCAAGGAAAAGCTCCAACATTGTCTACATCCCTTGTTCCTTCTCTATTTTTTTCTTTTCTCAATGTAAGTAAAGGTTCGCAATATCGGTATCAAAATCGATATCGTACCATTCTTATGAGTATTATGATTGACGGTATCGGTAGTAATTCGGGTGGACTAAATCCGAGTCCGATTGGGTAAACCTGTTAATGGGTTGGCTTAGCGTTGAAATACTCGGATTCGGATTAAAATATTTGAACCCGATCAAAATTGGGTTGAGCTCGGTTTCATGTGCAGGTTACCGAAGAAACCAAAATCTGAATATATATATATATTATTAATATATATATTATATATATATATATATATATATATGATGAGGGATCCACATCCTCTCATTTTTTGCATCTCCAAATCTCCATGTTAACAACCGTTGGATGTTGTTTAAGTCATCTAATCTTAACTGTTGATTCGAACCATTCAAATCAATATTTAAGATTAGATGACTTAAATAACATCCAACAGTGGATAGCATGAGGATGCATAAAATTGGGGATGTGGATCCCTCCTCTCTCTCTCTCTCTCTCTCTACATATATATATACAATTACCCATTGCTTCCAATATATATATATATATATATATATATATATATATATATATATATATATATATATCTATATAGGAAGCAATGGGTAATTGTGGCGAACTCGCCTCCACTGGGGGCTCGAACTCCCGACCACTTGGGCCGCATGCAACTCTCTTAACCACGAGGCTACGGGTCATTTGCATAATATAATATATATATATATAATATATATATATATATATATATATATATAGGCCGCATGCATCTCTCTTAACCACGAGGCTAGAGGTCATTTGCATATATATATATATATATATATATATATATATATATATATATATATATATATATATATAGAGGCCGCATGCATCTCTCTTAACCACGAGGCTAGAGGTCATTTGCAATATATATATATATATATATATATATATATATATATATATATATATATATATATATATATATATATATAAATAATTTTTTTATTTAAATTAAATAAAAATTTTAAATAAAAATTTCATATTTCTTAAATAAAAATTTTAAATCCTAAATTCTTTTACCCAAACTCTTCAGTTCCTTATCCTAAATCTTATTCAGTTTGTATTTTGTAATGATCAAGGCTTAATTGCTATTTGATTATGTGTTTAATATTACTTTTGTTTAGAATTATTTTAAATATTATTTTAGAGCCCGATAAACTCGATGAATCTGACCCTAACCCGATCATTCGGGGCTTGGTCTTAGACTTCATATGTTGAACCCGAGTTCGGTCGGACTTGGGATCGGGTTAGGCTTATGATTCATCGGGTTGGGCTCGAGTTGAACTCAAGTCCGACCCAACCCGCCTGAGTTGCACCCCTAGGTAGTATTTACTGGTGTATGTAGTATCGGCTCTTTCGGATCAGAATATTGATTTTTTTTTATATGGAAAAACAAATAATTACTAATAAGTTATTAAAATTTAGAAAAATATCTTCTAATTTGAAGTATTTTCTATGTTGTTTCTTAGTAGTTTCGAAATTGAATGAAATAATAGTGACATGTGCTGCTTGATTTACCTGTGATAAATACGTTTTTCTCATTTACATACTTCTACAACCATACTATGTTTTTACATCCTTACTAATTGATTTTTTTTGTTTAATTTTTCTACCGAATTGACTAAGAAAGAGACCTCCAATATAGTATCGGTCAATATCGATAGCGATCGAATCGAGACATGCCAAATCATATCGATATCGATCGTATTATATCGGTATCGGCCGATACTTTAAACTATGGAGTAAACATAGGACGTTTATTGACCTACTTTCGAAGCCTTCTAACTCTAGTGTTAGCAAGTGAAGACATAACCTATCATGATAGGGTGGGTAGTTCAAAAAAATTGTTTATTGACCTATAGGGAAGAAATTCAAAAATTTTCCTTCGTTGATCCCAATTTGTTCTATATATGTCATCTGTTTATGTCATTAACATAAATCTAGGCCCATCCATGTGAGTCTCTCTGAGAAAACTTCGGACTTGGATAACCTCTTCATAGGAAAAACCTTGGATCATTTTTTTTTTTTAGGATCGGTCCAGTTCAAACCCAAATAAAACCTAAGCAGACGTTGGCAGAGTGTAGATAGTATCTTTTGTGTCTGGAGAAAATACCAGTCAGTCCCAGAAAAGAGACGGTTGCGCCTTTTGGCCTTTAAACAATTTAGGTTTTATGAAAAACATGGTAGGCTCCGGGGTCGTAGCTACCTTTAGGCTGGGGTGAGCTACAGCCCCCTAGAAAGTTTTTTTTTGTTTTTTTTTTGTTTTTTTCCATATGTTTTTATTTTATGTTAAATTTTTTTATATGAGTTTATTCATAGTCAATTCACCCCAACCTAACTTTAGCCACCCAATTCAGAATCCTATCTCCTCCTCTAGTGGTAGTTAACGCTATATAGCTGGTAAATCTACGATAACTAAGTTGGACCACTCTTTCGGTGATCAAGCTTCGTTCTCACTAACAGTACCAAATAATCATCATTCATCATCGTTCGTCCTCAATAACTATCATGCCTTTGTCATGAGTAGAACAAAGAAGCTCCAAAGTAATGGAATAATTGAGGAAGCAAGTATACACGGACAAGAGTGGGGAGTGACAAAATATGTATATATATATATTTTTTGACAAATATTTTTTTTTTTTTTTTTTTTTTTTTTTTGACAAATATTTTTTGACAAATATGTATATATATATATACTATATATATATATATATAATATATGTGGTGTGGCTTCTGCATCAACGATGACATCGCAACGGACGTGGAGCCGCAGCGGGCCATGCGCATTATGCGTAGCTTTGCGTTCGGTCCCTGTCGTTGGGAGGGACGTTGGTTTTGTCATGTGGTCTTTAGTTGGCCAGGCATGGAAGTACTCTACAGGTACAATGCTCGTATGTCCACATGCATATGTCTGCACTCTGCATACACGTCTTGCAAAATTCGAGTCACGTTACGGAACCATCGAACGAAAGTTATCTTAAGAATATAATCTATCTCACTAGTACAACCACTACCAAAATATGTTCCCAATTTGTGACGTTTTTAACGACATTTAGTGCGGACGTCGCTATATTTTATGAATACAACGACGTTCTATTGGAACGTCGTCGCTAGGACGTCGATGTTAGCGACTGTTCGCGCGGATGTTCAATGACTACAAATAATATTACAGAATAAGATAGTCGTCAGATGTCGCCAGACATCACTATTATTTTTATTATAGCGAGGTATAGCGACGTCATTTTGCATACGTTGCTAAATATTATAAAGTTAGCGATGTTTAGCGACGTCGATTTATGACGACGCTAATGACTTTTCATATAGGTTAACGAATTTCATTTTTTCTATCCTCTCCAAAATTTTTCTCCACTCTCCAAAGATACAATGCATGAATGTAAATAATTCGTGATTACCGAATATACATACGGTGACGAATCCAATGACCGATCAACTAAGTCCTTGACCGATAGAAATGATCGACGCAAGCAGGGTTTGGAGGAGTTTTGGTTCTGAAATATTTTTCGGAGTTATGTTTTTGTGTCTGAGGATTTTTTGAGTGTTTAGTTGGCTAGGCATGGAGAGCACACCACAGGTACCATGCTCGCATTAGGTCTCCACTCCTGTGCATATATGTCTTGCAACTATTCGAGTCTGTTATTTTTAGAATATATTTTACTCGAGTGCAGCAGAGAAGATGGTAAATCTACTCTCGATACAATGAATTCAGATAATTCGTGATCACCGTTCATTTGTCGGCGAATTCAATGACCAATCAGTAAGTTCTTGTCCGATAGAGAAAATCGACGGAAGTAGAGTTTGGAGGAGTTTTTGAGGAACGAGTCTTTAGTTGCTAGGCATGGGGAGTGATGGCATTAGGAAAGAAAATAATTTTTTTTCTATGTTTGGATGCTAAGAAAAATGCTTGGAAAAAAAAATTAATTTCCAAGAAAAAAGAAAAATTGGAAGAAAAATGGTTCCTCCAATCATATCCTTTTTTACTCTAGGAATTCACTTATTCTTCCAATTTTTTTGACCTTTTCAAACATCGAAAAAAAAATACAAATTATAATTTTTTAAAGGAAATGAGATGAATAAGAAATTGATTTCCTATCCTTTCCTTTTCGCGAACCAAACTAGCATATCCACATGCATATGTCTGCACTCTGTGCATATATGTACCTGTGTTTGAGTATTGGGAATTAATGTCTTGCTGCATTTTTAAGGGAAATTAAGACAATGGGGGACCCTGCACTCGTTTTGTTTGGTCGCAGACAAGATCATGGCCACATCTACCCAAATTATTGTTTTTGTTGGGCACTCCTATGTACGTCATTCTTGTATGTTTATTGTTGGAGTTTGGTCTTTTTCAAAGTGAATTTTAGTCCCACATCGGCTAGACCAAAGGAGTTGTATCTCTATATATTAGCTTTGCTAGTTTAGAAATGCACATGTGGTGTGGAGGTGCACATGGGTGTGCCATGTGGGGTTATTTTTCTAATGGGAAAAAGGCTAAATCAACAATTGAAAGCATTCATGCTTTTTGCTCTTGGAAAATTTATTTCCATGGGAGCTAAGCCCCGTAGGGACTTAACGACTCGGATTCGGGCTCATGGGCTCATGAGACGTAATGTGGCGTTTTGTTGGCGCACTTTGCACTTAGCACGTGTGCGTAGTTCAGTGCGCGCTCTGTCGCGCAGAGTGCAAGGAGCGCGGGGTGTGCGCAGTTGGCGCAACTTGCAGCAGAACGTGCGTTTGCAGGACGGTTGCTACATGTTCGAGGTAATTTTTACCATGACCCTAACTTTGTGGCAACCGAGCAGTTGCTGCAGGGCCTATATAAGGCATCCTCTCTCTCTCTCACAAGGCTGGTAATATATACAAGAAAGTGAAGCCACCACAGAAAGTTTACGAAGTGTTTTTTAGCACAAGTAAACAGAGAATTCAGAAGTGTTCTTTAACACAGTTCTGATCGGAATTTGCTTGCGAATTCCAGCAGCCTTCGAGAGAGAGAGAGAGAAAAGGCGCCGCACCAGCGTTGCTTTTGCACGGGAGTTCGTGTCCATCCGAGGAGTTAGAAGAGCAGGAGTGTTCCAAGTTCTTCGACGAACATGCTGGTTCCTGGAAGCTGTTCGTGTAGGGCGAATAAAGCTTTGAGCAACGGTGATCATTCACCCCAGCAGGCCATCTTCCATCTTTCGCCAGTCACCTTCTTCATTGCTGCCAGTAATTCTGATTGTATCTTCTTTTTAGAAGTCTACGATCAATTGCTGTTGATTACGAATTCTTTTTAGATTCTCGTAATTCAGAATCACCTTCCCTGAAGTGTTGATTTGGAACATTATTTTTACAATTGTTTCATTTTCTCAGTTTTCCATCGAAAAATTGTGCCCCGGCACTAACAAACTCAAAGCTTTATTGCTACGATGGAAAACTTTAATGCTTCATTCCTCAATACTGACTTTTGTAAGTTAGAAAAGTTTGATGGAGAGCATTATCAAGTCTGGAAGAGGAAGGTTTATCTCACTCTTCAACTAAGAGACGTTGATCACGTGCTTCTTGAAGAGGAACCTACTGTTCCAGATACTGGGTCTGCTGCTGCAATCGCTGCGGCTACTAAACTTCAGACCAAGTGGAGAAGGGAGAATAGCATTTGCAGGCTGCTTATCCTGAATGCTATGGAGGATTCACTAGCAGAATCCTACAGTAAGAAACCTATTGCCAGAGACATATGTGAGTCTCTGGAGAAACTGTACGAAGAAGACAAGAACAGGAGCAAGATATTTGTGGTTGAAAAATATCACAAATGGCTCTTTGAGGACGAGAAGTCCATGTTGTCGCAGGTAAAGGAATTTCTGAAACTGCGACAGAAGTTGGAAGACGAGGCGATGCCCCTCCCCGACAAGTTTGTTGTTGGAGGGATTGTCTCAAGGCTCCCCGCTGGGTGGAGTAAGTTCTATGCAAACATGCATAGGAAGAAGCTTGAGATCAGCCTTGAAGATCTCTTGCAGAAAATCTATGTTGAGGACCAGATGCGGGCTCAACTGAAGGTGGACGCACTGTCCAAGCAATTGGCTAACGCCAATCTGGTTCATACCAAGGAACCAAGGGGAAAGCAGGCGGCTTCCCACAACAAGAAGAAGGACCCTAACAATCTGAACGTAAAGGGGACTTCCTTCAAGCGAAAGAAGGCAAAGTCTCAGATGCCTTGTTTCAAGTATGGCAAGAAGGGCCACTTCAAGAATGAATGCAAAGCAAAGACCAAGCAATCAGAGCAAGGAGAGCCTAGTAAGGTATCTATGATCACTGAAGTTGTTGCTGTGATTGCGCAGGTTGATGCGGTAAGGACTGACTCTGACTGGTGGGTAGACACTGGAGCCTCCTGCCATGTTTGCTCCAGTAAGGAGTGGTTCACCATCTACACACCTACTTCTGAAGTGGTTATGATGGCGAACCAGGCACAAGCTGAAGTGCTCGGGATCGGGACGGTGGTGTTGAAGCTGACTTCTGGGAAGTCTCTGACGCTTCAAGGCGTGAAGCACATACCTGCTATCGCCAAGAACCTGATCTCAGGAGGCCTACTCTGCAACGCAGGCCTCAGGATGGACATCAATGCTGGCCAGATGGTGATGTCTATCAAGGGAACATATTTCGGAAAAGCTTTTTATACCGAAGGAATGTTCAAAATTCAGCTTGTAAATCAGTCCAATGTAATTAATGTGATTAATGAAATCACTCCTTCTGCTTATACTCTTGAGTTGTGGCATAATAGGCTAGGACATGTTCATTGTAAACGAATAAACAGAATGTCTAGTCTAGGACTTATCTCCAAGTGTGGGGGTAAGGTAGAGAAATGTGAAGTTTGTGCTCAAACAAAGATCACAAGGAAACCCTTTCCTCGGGTTAATCGAAGTACAGATCTTCTGGAGTTGGTACACTCCGATATCTGTGACTTCAAACAGTTCTCTACAAAGGTCGGGATAAAGTATTTCATAACCTTCATCGCGACTTCTCAAAGTATGCGTTCGTCTACTTGCTGAAGGCTAAAGACGAAGCATTCGAGAAGTTCAAGGAGTTCAGAGCCGAAGCTGAGCGGCAGACTGGACAACAACTCAAAAGGATAAGAAGTGATCGAGGTGGGGAGTACAGGTCTCATGAATTCACATCGTTCTGCAAAGAACATGGAATTGTCAATGAGACTACGGCTCCGTACTCTTCTCAATCAAACGGAGTAGCAGAAAGGAAGAACAGAACGTTAACAGAAATGATTAACTCAATGTTGTTGACTGCTGGTCTTCCTAAGTGCTACTGGAGAGAAGCTGCATTGATGGCCACTTTTATTCTAAATAGAGTGCCTCATGCAACTTCAGACATTACTCCTCATGAACTCTGGTTCAAGGTCAGACCTAACTTGAATGTCATTCGAGTGCGGGGGTGCCTGACGTATGTCAAGCTTCCAGATCTGAAGATTCAGAAGCTTGGGACAAGGACTACTAAGACGATCTTCTTGGGGTATGCCGAGAAGAGTGATGCTCGAAGATTTTTGATATTGAGTCAAATCATATCATTGAATCTCGCGACGCAGAATATTTTGAAGACAAATTTGCAAGGCACAAGAATATTGTTCTTGCGGATGTTCCGGAGAATAATGAGGGTGCGCAGGTCTTCAATGAAGATGTGGTCCAAGAAGATGTTGCTGTTGAAACAACGGTTGAACCAGATCTCGCTGAGCCGTCAACGAAGCGAGTGAGGAGGCCGAAGGACTTCGGAAGTGACTTTGTCACCTATCATGTGGAAGCAGATCCGCTTACCTATGATGAGGCGATGAATACCAGAGACGTGATTTTCTGGAAGGAGGCGATTGACAATGAAATTGATTCCATTACCTCAAATAACACTTGGGTGTTGGTTGATCTTCCTGAAGGAGCGAAATCCATCGGATGCAAATGGATCTTCAAGAAGAAGATGAAAGCAGACGGAACTATTGACAAGTTCAAGGCTAGGTTGGTAGCCAAGGGGTTTTCTCAGAAGCAGGGGATTGACTATTTTGACACGTATGCTCCAGTAGCCCGGATGACTACCATCAGAATGTTGATTGCTCTCGCAGCAATACATAAGATGGTGATACATCAGATGGATGTGAAAACGGCTTTCCTAAATGGTGAGCTGACCGAAGAGATTTACATACAACAGCCAGAGGGATTTGCCATCAGGGGTCTTGAAGACAAAGTCTGCAAGTTGGTAAAATCTTTGTACGGTCTTAAACAGGCTCCCAAGATGTGGCATGAGAAATTTGACAAAGTTATAAGGTCAAATAGCTACATGGTCAGCGATACGGACAAGTGTGTTTACACGAAGTTCGCTGATGGAAGAGGTGTGATCGTTTGTCTGTACGTGGACGACATGCTTATCCTAGGTACGGATATTAGTTGTGTTACGGAGACAAAGAAATTCATCTCAAGCAAGTTCAGTATGAAGGACTTGGGGGAAGCTGATATGATCTTAGGGATCAAGATCATCCGGACAGACACTGGATTAGCGCTGTCACAGTCTCATTATATTGAGAAAATGATCACACGTTATGGGTATCGGGATCTTCCAGGGATCGATACGCCGTACAGGTGTGATCTGAAGCTGAAGCCTAATTCAGGGGGAAAGCGTCAGGCAGCTGGAGTATGCAAGCGTAATCAGAAGATTGATGTATGCTACTACTGCCACAAGGCCCGACATAGTTTTCGTCATGGGAATGCTGAGTCATTTCACGAGCAACCCAGGTGCTGAACACTGAAAAGCTGTGAAATGGGTTATGAGATATCTCAAGAAGACTCAGACATATGCACTGTACTACAACGGAGATCCGCTGGTAGTGGAAGGCTTCAGTGATGCCAGCTGGTGCTCAGAGGTGGAGAGCGAGAGGTCCACAGGTTGATTCATTTTTACAATGGGTGGAGCTGCTATATCGTGGAAGTCGAAGAAGCAGACTATGCTCTCGCGGTCATTCATGGAATCTGAGTTCTTTGCACTTGATACCGCAGCCGAGGAAGCAGAATGACTTCGGAAGCTCATGTATGATCTTCCAGTGGTTGGGGCGCAAATACCGACGATACCGATATACTGCGACAACCAGGCGACTGCGGCAGTGGCATCAAATGACCTCTTCAACGGGAAGAAGAGGACTGTGCGGTTGAAGCACATGGCAGTACACGATCTTATCAAGAGAGGTGTTATTGCAGTGATTGATGTTCGGAGTCAGGAGAACCTGGCGGATCCGTTCACCAAGGGCCTCAAGCGCCAGCTGGTCGATGACACAGCTTGTAAAATAGGCTTGAAGGCATTCTGATATTGTATTATTGTATTCCTACCATAAAGTTTTATGCTAATAGTTCAAAGAGAAATCTACTAGGCATCTAGCTTTTGGTTCAAGGGAGGACCACTAATCGGAAGAATATCAGGAACGGTGGGTACATGTTCTATTGGGCATGAAGAGGTTACGGACCTATAACCACTATTGTCTACTGTTGTTTTCTGCGGAAAACGGTTCCTGTGGGAAGGTTGGCTTAATTGCCTTAATGAGTTCTCAGACAGAGTGAATGCCTGGTGTGCTTTACAGGAAGCACGGTAGAGAAGCACTACAAGGAGTGAAGCTTCATGCTACAGTGGGATGACTCCACAATGAGGTTCCTATATGTGGGGTGCTACCCAGGAATAGGATAATGCCTCGGCTTTGCAGGCCAAGTCACAGCAGCGTAGCACCGCAAATAGGCAGTTAGCCTAATGTTGTATGTTAAAAATAAAGAGGGGTGTAGTCAGCACTACAAAGAGGAGGAGTTCCTCATGTTACAGTGGCACGACACCACGATGAAGTACCCGGTTAGCGATAAAGCCTCGGCCTTGCAAGCCATGTCGTTGCGGCGTAACACCGCAAGGGAGCCTAAGGCTTCATGCTGGATAGTTTGGCACTACAAAGAGGCAGTTGCCTCATGCTACAGTAGTATGACACTACAAAGGTTCCTAGATATGAGGTGATTCCCAGAGAGGGTAATGCCTTGGCTTTAAGCCATGTCATAGCGGCGTAGCACCGCAAGGGAAGCGCAAAGCGCTTCATGCCATGTCTCTTTATAATGAACTCACCTATAGTGTATGGACAAAGAGATATCAGGCCGTCCCTTGAGGGTAAACTTGTAGACGCCCAAAATTATACACTGAAACCAGGCTGGCACAGGGCCTTTAATGTGTAGCCAGAAGCACATGTAACTACATTATGTGAGTGGGAAGAATTTCAGCTATGATGCAGAATTCAAGGCTTAGTCCATTCTTGTATTATAGTCTGTTGTTTTAACCATGCGGGAAGATTCAAGTCGTCAGCGACATCTCTCCTAATGCATGATGGACAGTTACTGTGGAGAACACTTATACTCATATATAGAGATATATGGGGGATTGTTGGAGTTTGGTCTTTTTTAAAGTGAATTTTAGTCCCACATCGGCTAGACCAAAGGAGTTGTATCTCTATATATTAGCTTTGCTAGTTTAGAGATGCACATGTGGTGTGGAGGTGCATATGGGTGTGCCATGTGGGTTTATTTTTCTAATGGGAAAAAAGCTAAATCAACAATTGAAAGCATTCATGCTTTTTGCTCTTGGGAAATTTATTTCCATGGGAGCTAAGCCCCGTAGGGGCTTAGCGACTCGGACTCGGACTCGGACTCGGACTCGGACTCGGACTCGGACTCGGACTCGGACTCGGACTCGGGCTCATGGGCTCATGAGGCGTAATGTGGCATTTTGTTGGCACATGTTCTGGGCGGTTGCTACATGTTCGGGGTGGTTTTTACCATGACCTTAACTTTGTGGCAACCGAGCAGTTGCTGCAGGGCCTATATATTACATCCTCTCTCTCTCATAAGGCTGGTAATATATATAAGAAAGTAAAGCCACCACAGAAAGTTTACGAAGTGTTTTTAGCACAAGTAAACAGAGAATTCAGAAGTGTTCTTTAACACAGTTCTGATCGAAATTTTCTTGCGAATTCCAGCAGCCTTCGAGAGAGAGAGAAAAGGCGTCGTACCAGCATTGCTTTTGTACGGGAGTTCGTGTCCATCGGAGGAGTCAGAAGTGCAGGAGTGTTCCAAGTTCTCCGACGAACTTGCTGGTTCCTGGAAGCTGTTCATGTAGGGCGAATAAAGCTTTGAGCAACGGTGATCATTCACTCCAGCAGGCCATCTTCCATCTTTGGCCAGTCACCTTCTTCATTGCTGCCAGTAATTCTGATTGTATCTTCTTTTTAGAAGTACTACAATCAATTGCTGTTGATTACGAAATCTTTTTAGATTCTCGTAATTCAGAATCACCTTCCTTGAAGTGTTGATTTGGAACATTGTTTTCACAATTGTTTCATTTTCTCAGTTTTCCATCGAAAAATTGTGCTCCGGCACTAACATTTATTGCATCGAACGTAGCTGTCATCTCAATTTGTTGCAGCTAATTTCAAGCTTCTGAAGAAAAAAAAACATATTAAAAGCAGAATCAATTGAAAATCTCAAAACCTACTAAATACTAAGGTTAATAAAGCTCTGTTGTAGTTGTAGTATAAACCTGCATCTCTAATGACCACTCAAATATATACGTTGATTGCATCGAACGTAGCTGTCATCTCAATTTGTTGCAGCTAATTTCAAGCTTCTGAAGAAAAAAAAAACAATATTAAAAGCAGAATCAATTGAAAATCTCAAAACCTACTAAATACTAAGGTTAATAAAGCTTTGTTGTAGTTGTAGTATAAACCTGCATCTCTTTTGACCACTCAAATATATACCATGTACAAGTGTATAGTTTGGACAGCAAAGGTTAAAACAAGATGCGAACACTTTCAGAGACTCATTGGTTCAAGTTTTAGAGGCTTGAGAATAATTTTTGGATTCTTTATTCATGTTTGATGATTAAGATTGAAAATTAGGAGGGAATATGAAGGATTTTAGATTCCCTCTCATCGAAATATTTTTGCTTTTCTAGGAATATGGTTTGGGTGCATTTTTTGTCGTGGTTGACGGTAATACCTCAAATAACTCTAATTGAATTTAGGTAATAATAACATAATAAAATTAATGAAAGTTAATTATTAAAAACCAAATAAATTAAGATTCCTATTTCTATATGAACCAAACATGGGAATGAGAAAAGTGAATTTTTCGGACTACATATTTTCAACCTAACAAAACATGAGTATAGGAAAGTTAAATTTCTTCCCCATAAAAAAAGAAATAGGAAGTTGATTTCTAGGAATACAAAACCTTTATCCAACCCCCCTCAGTATGTATATTGCTCACTAAGATGGGGGCAATCTCATAGCAATCCAAATTACTCACTAAGGCCTTCTCCAATGGTGGGTGCATCTTCTCCAACAAAATAGCATATTCTAAACATCACTCACAAAATAGCATTCTATGGCATCGAGTCATTGTTGGGTCATTAGTGTCCAAACCAACAACTGTAGGGCCTAAAAATCAAGTTGCGCCATGTATCTGCTATTCAGTGATCAAATTGCGCCCTAAAAATCAAGCTGCGCCACTGATATGAAGCCCAGAGATCAAACAACGCTGAGGATTAGGTTGCACCATATATCAGACTGCGCCCAGTTTACATTACGCCAAAATCTACGTGGCGTCTGACATTCAATGGCCATCATTACATGACAGCACTGACAATTGACAAACACAGTGAACGAGGAAAATCTCTTCGAATTCCTCGAATTGTGCCGCTCGAGGAGATTAGACTGACAGCTATCCTGTATATCTTTGAGTTGCGCCTAGGTGCAATCCAGACAAGTTTCTTAGTTGTGCCTAGGCGCAATCTGAATGACTTCTTCTCAAAAGCTGCCACATGTCCAAGCACAGTCTAATCAGGCGCGGTTTAACTTGTTGAATGAAGCTCGCACAACCTGATAAAGTTGAGACAATTTTTATTTCTAAAACAGGATGACGTGGCGCACATGCTACTAATCTCTCAAGACGTGTCTGCTATCCTATACACGACCACGCGCATCTCAATCATATGATGCCATACGTCTAAATACAGTCCAAGCAATCAGTGACTCAAGCGCAGTCTACTGCTCTGGTGCAACCCAAGGAACTAGTCTTTTGGCTATTCCCTCTTCTTCTCCAGTTTTGAACTTGGAGAAGCAATGCTCTAGTGCTAACACTAGACATGACGAAGGGAAGGGTCCTCTGACACTTCCTCAACTCGCACAAAATGCGCCTAAGATGGTTCAACAGCAAAATAGAGGAAAACACTTCTTAGCTAATCCTCTACAAAATAAATGAAAGCACCCTTTGGTCTTTCCTAAAACTTTTCTAGTCCATGACTTAGAGAAAGATATATCAGATTCTATTCCTTTAAATAGAGGTCTTCGGATCTCCGATATCGGAAAGAATACTGATCAAAGAGGCATCTTGCCTACCCCTGTGGGGTCGGGTCAAGATCTTCCAACCTTACAAATTTCAAGATCCAAGCAAGGAAAATTGAGGATATCACAAACAGAGTCACCAGGAGCACAATTTTCTGATTTACGCGCTTATCTCAATAGGGGTCAACCAGTATCAACTTTGGTGAAACGTAAAAACCCTATGCCAAAGGCCAATCTGTGCCAGAAGCCAAAGTTTGAAAAGAAAGACCCAACCACTTATGCTAATGAGTTGAGTACAGCTTTGTACACTCAGGGGACTAAACATCTGAAGAATAGGAGACATGTTTCCAATATCATTAAGGAATATGTTTCTCTGACTTTTTTCTCGTCCTCCTGTAACTGACCATTAAGCGCAGTCTACCCATGTTCCTCCGACTTTAGTAACATGAGACCTTGTTTGTGTTTAGGTCGAAGACATGGTTTTTTTTGCGGATATCTCCGACTCGTGGTACCATACGTTTTGGTGGAGGTGGGAAGCTTAGCCCACGCTTCATCGGACCTTTCGTGATCAGCGAGAGAGTCGGTGAAGTGGCATACATGCTAGACTTGCCACCTGTACTAGTGGGTGTCCACAGCGTATTCCACGTATCACAGTTGAGACGGTACGTGGCTGACCCTAGCCATGTACTCGATTACTCGGAGATTGAGGTGGAACTTACTCTCAGTTATCCAGAGCAGCCAGTGGAGATTCTAGATCGCCGAGAGAAGGTACTGAGAAACCAGGTGATACCCTTGGTTCGTGTCGTATGGAGGCATCATTCTCCAGGAGAGTCTACCTGGGAGCGGAAGGATGAGATGCGCGAGCGATACCCTTATCTTTTTGGACCGTGAGGTATGATTGTCTATCCTTCTCATCTGTTAGTTTCGCCTTTCAATTTCGAGGACAATTTTTTTTAAGAATAATAGATTTGTCACTACCATATTTCTGGTTTGAGGGTATTTTTATCATTTTGAATTTAATTGAAGTTAATATATAATTATTTTGGAATTAATATATTTATTGGAATGGTGTGATTTAAATATTATTTAATTAATTGCCATGTGTTGTGATTAGCCGTAACCTAGATTGGACCTAACCTAGATTAGTCATAGCTAGTCTTAGTGAGCCATGGTTAGTATTAGTTAGTTATGATTAGTTTTGGTTAAGTCATGATTAGTTAGAGCTAAATAGGATGCAACTTGACTAGTGTGAAACCTTAGGTTTTGGACCATTGATTAGACTAGATTAAAGGAGAGCCCTTGATCTATCCTAAAACCCGAACCCTAGACTTCCTTGGCCGGCCACTAGGGACACCCCATCCCTATTTAATGCCTCTCAAAAAATAGTTGCCTCTTTTGTTCATCCCTTCATTTTTTCAAGAGCAAGGTTTGTTCTTCATTAAACCCTTTCCTATTTTAATCAATAATTATCCATTTCCATTCAAACTTCTTGCATTGTGACCTAATTTCTGTTCTCCTACTGTTGGTGGAGGCTAACAACAGTTTTGGGCTACTTTGGAGCTTTGGGCTAGCTAGAGGGAATCTCCATTGTTGAAGCAATCTTGAGGAAAGAGCACCCATAGGTAACTCCTTATTCCCCTAATAGATTTTTGATTTCTTAGCATGGATGCATAGCCCTAGGTGTCCTCTAACTGTAGGAATAGGTCTCGTGTCCTTTACGTGTCCGTATCGGACACGTATCAGCGTAGGATCAATAGTGTTCGACGAAATATCACAGTGGGCATTTCGATCCTGTTTTAGGAATGTTTTTGTATAAGAAAATAGGTTTTCATGAGGCTTATTGATTTCTACACGACTGAGCTAGATTCGGGTCGAGTTTGTGTCGAGCTGGACTCGTGGACACGCCCGTGCGGGCGTGGACAGCACTATCCTGCTACCCGCAGGGTCCTGTGACTCATTCTGGACAGGTGGACGCGTATCCTTTGACACAGTTCTTGGGGCAATGTCTGACACGACACCCCCAAGGCCACGTGTCCATTGGATTCGTATAGAGTGAGAGATTCGACCCGCACTGGACACGGGTGCACTGTGCACTGAACCAGTTCGTGTGTTATTTGATTTGTGTAGTTTTGGACACATTCGTGTCCTGTTTTTGGACACAATATTATATGAATATCACGTACACACATCAGTTATTAATTACCAACCAATTATCTAGACTTTTACTGCTATTTTAATGTTTAAATTGGAAATTTCCTATTTGACTGATACTGTCAAGTATCAGTCCATGAATACACTGTTCTTCCATTTCAGTTTGTTTTTGAATGTTAATATCATGTGATTAGTTATGGGTTTAGATGCTGTTACATTAGATACCATGATAGGGATTCATTCTTGGTGTTTTAGTTGGTTAGTGTATTCGAATTTACATTTGGTTGGCATTGATTCCAGTTTTTTTTTTCTAAAACTGAATGCTAAGTTTAATCCCTATTAACCCACATGTTTGTTCCATTTGATTTGCAATTAGATGTTAATATCATATGGGTTATTTACTATTATATATTGATAACATGTTAGGATGGGTTGGCATGGAGATTTGGTTTTCACATTTTCTTTTCGAATGGGTATATCAATGAGGAGTTAGCATTCAATGTACAACCTGTGTTCCTGAGAATTAATAGAACTGTCATACTATTATCCATGGACTGATACACTGTCATTCACACGAACCTGGAATATTGAATGCTTTCAATTAACTGAACCTAGGAAAGAACCTGAGAATTAGCATATACTTGCAATACCCTGCCATCTCACAAACCTGAGACTGTACATAAACCTAGGAATGTTCTCCATTGAACACTGTTTTAACTCCATATTCCTGAGATTAAATGTTCAGTTTATGTCATGAATTATTTCCCTACCATTTCTTGTTACTTGGTAGAATCTGATATTACACACTGAGAATTGCACATGTAAACACACAAGAAATCCGAGAATCATATGTATACACATTGATTGTATTTAGCTATACACACACACACAAAGGCAATTGACTGTCACACTGTAATCTACTCTTGCACAGGCACACACAAACACTGCTCCCTGTTGCACACAGGACACTGAAAACCTGAGTTTACATGTTAAACTGTTGAACCTACAAACTGAACCTGGATTAACCCCTATGCTTTCCTATACACAGAACACTCACACACACTCTGAAATCTGTTTTCAGAGATTGGAACCACTATTCAGTCACTCACACCTTGACATTCACCCATTATATATCTACACTCTCACCCAAACACACACACACACATTGCCTTGATTTATGTTATCCCCCTCTATATATATGTAATATATATATATCTAAATGTGTGAATGTGTAAATAGAGATTCCTTGATATATACATATATGTGTATATATATATATATATATATATATATATATATATATATATATATATATATATATGGAGTGTGGGTGTATTGCCTATGTAGTTAGCCTATGGCCTATAACCTAGGTACATAGTCTATGGTAGTCTTGTGTGATATTGTACATATAGAATACATGCATGTGTAGAGTCTTATAGACTAGTGTATGGTGTGTACTAGCTAGGGTAGACTATTTAGGCCTAGTGAGACTTCATTGAGTCTAGGTTGACCTACTTGACCTAACTTGACTTTTTAGTTGACTGAAGTTGACCAGGGTTGACTTTGGTCTAGGGTTGACCTAATATCATGTAGACTGCATCATAGTATCTTACTTTATTAGCTGGACATATTGTGACTTGTACTGTTCTGATTAGGAGCCAGAAACCACTCCTCAGGCAGTGTTTCACTCAAACGTTCAGGATATCAGACGAGTACATTCTCTGACTATTTTATACTTGCTAGGAGTATTTTCTTGCTCTAGATTATTTTACTTGATGCTGACACGATGGAAACACGAATTAGTACTATATGGATCTTTTCATACGATGTTATCCCCCTCGGGAGCATCAGATACATCATGTCATGTGCGTTTCGCTTTCATCATGTATTCTTGTGCTTTCACCATTCATGTGCACTCTCGTGATTCATGTACTCTCATGATCACGGAGCCCCCATGTTTATATTCATGTGTACCTATTTATGGGCCCCCATGTGAATCTCATGTGCAATAACATAACTTGAACGGATCTTTGTGTATTGATTGGGGTACGGGGGAGTATAAATAGTCATGTGGACAATTTCCAAAGTAGTGTAGTCACGTGCAAACTCTCATGTTTATTATCAAGTCGTTCACATGTCTAGCTTGTACTCTAAATCACTAGTTCACTGTAGTTCTTTACTTATAGTAGATATTTCATTACAGTCTTTCTTTTTACTCATGTATACTCTTCAGCGTTTCATGTATTTTACTCTATTGCCTGTATTTTATTTCTGTCATGATATGAACTGCGTGAGATATACTGTGGTCGCTCCAGTCCTGACTGGACCTGTTGAAATATTACAGATAACTTCGAGGAGCTGTGTCCCACCTATTACGGAGCAGGCTTAGACGACACACTTGAGCTGGACTCTCAGGAGGATCCAGCACTTGCTGAGGACACTACCCATGTAGACTAGGCTAGTTAGCTAGGCTAGTTCTATTTACTTTCATGTTATGATACACTTGTATATATTGGAGTTGTACTCTGGATTTGTGAAGATGATTATCTTAGATCTCAGTTATCTCTCTATCTTGTATTATCATCTGTGGATTCTGAGTTTCATCTATTCTATCGTTTCGTACTTCTTCCTTAGCTGTGATTGAGTTGTACTTATTTATGTCACCTCCATTCGGAGTGTATAAACTGTTTAGGTACCTTATAAACTGTTAGATGTATGTGACCTAGGACAGCGTTCTACCATCGACACTGCGGCGTAGGCTGGACGTACCCACGTCTCGTGCCCTTACACTGGGTGCGGGTCGTGACACGTTTTTAGTGGTGACCCATGCAGGTCTAGTTTAGATTTGCAGTAGTATTCGAACTAGAGTATCACTGCAGCCTGCAGTAGGATTATGATATTTTGAAGGTACTCAATCATATTCGGAAAAACTCTTTATCAGATTCTGTATATCTACATTTTGCTGCTTATTGTCTTCCTTTGAATATAACTGTCCTCCCTTGCTATTTCGACTCATTCTCAGCAATTGTTATTTTGATCTGTCTCCAGGATGGTTGAGACGAGATCACATTGTCAGGGCCAGGTGGACGCCGATGAGAGGTCTGCCACCTCTCATACTCAGCAGCCAGCCCCCGGTACCACAACCCCAGTCATGCCAGCTGGGATAGGCATTTCAGCTGCGTTCGGAGGAGCCCCTCCACCTTTAGCACATGGGCCGAGTCCGGTAATTCCAGAGGCACTTCACCAGCGGCAGCCACCTTGGGGGACAGTTGATGCAGTTCAGCTGTTCACGTTCTTTCAACAGTTCATGGAGGGACAGCAGGCCCAGCAGCAGAGGCAGACATCAGAGTTTAGTCGGGGCATTGATCTGGCCCTGACTATAGTGGAGAGAGTAGTAGCTCAGCCAGCGGCAGTCCACCAGCCACACCAGCCGAGGGAGAAGGGCATCCAGGATTTTCAGAAGATGCACCCGAGGGACTTCCGAGGGACAGAGGGGATCCTGTATGCCGACGAGTAGATAGAGCACATGGAAGAGATATTCAGATTGGCTAAGATTTCGTTGAGGATTCAGATTGAGGCGGCGGCCAGCATGATACAGGATCTGGCCCGCACATGGTACCAGATCCGACCGGCGGGTTGATACTCCGGGACAGACTTGGGCAGCATTCAAGAAGCTGTTAAAGGAGAAGTTATTCCCTGGATGCAGCGCTAGGAGCCCTCGAGACTCAGTTCGAGGCCCTAGTCCAGGGGAGCCAGTCTGTGGAGGAGTATGCAGAGGAGTTTCTGCCGTCTGGACAGATTTGTGGAGGGACTGTCCTGAGGTAACGAAGGCCCGGAGGTTCAGGAAGGAATTGGTAAAGGAGGTTAAGTCCTATACCAAGAGTGCTCGCAGCGCTACCTTTGAGAAGATTCTAGTGGATGCATCAGCTGCAGAGGATGATCTTGAGCATAGGCTCAAGAGGGGGCAAGACATCCAGGGAGCTAGTGGTAGCGGAGGACCGGCCAAGAGGCCACACTTTCAGCAGCAGCACCACCAGCACAGAGGTTCCAGCCGCAGCAGTTTCAGCAGTCAAGGCATCAGCCAGTACAGCATCAGCAGCCGAGGCAGTAGCACCAGGCCTCGAGGCAGCAGACTATCAGTTGTACCTTCTGCAAGAAGCCGGGGACACGGATGGACTGAGTACAGAAAGAGGCTGAGGAAGTGCCTCCTATGTGGATCGTCAGAGCATCAGTTGAGGGACTGTTCCCTCTTTGCGGGCAGGACAGCTCAGGGAGCCGGAGCCAAGGCTCCAGGGGGACCGCAGAAAGGACCGTTTTCGACTCAGCAGCAGCAGTTCATACAGCACCAACAGCAGGCCAGGGGAGGCCAACGGGGGCGAGCTTTCGCCATGGCGGCCGAGGATGCAGGGGCCATCGGAGAGCTAATTGCAGGTTCGGTTCTTCTCGAATCCATTCCAGCTTTTGTACTATTTGATTCTGGGGCTTCCCACAGTTTCGTATCAGTAACATTTACTTTTAGACACTGCCTAGTATCTGAATTAGTGCCTAGGACCTACAAGATCACGACCGGGGGTGGAGTTATCATCATGAGTGATGTTTGCAGAGGATAGAGTGTCATTTTGGAAGGCCGATAGTTGGAGGTGAGCCTGTTTGTCATGCCACTACCGAACTACGATATCGTATTAGGTATGGACTGGGTGAGCAGGAACCATGCCAGCATAGATTGTCGAGGGGGTAGAGTTCTGTTTGGGGTGCCAAGAGAGCCAGAGTTTGAGTACACCCGACGACAGACAGAGCATGATGGAGGACTTTTCTGTGGAGCTTCAATTGAGGAGCAGGCGGCTCCACATCCCTTGATTGCAGAGTTCATAGACGTCTTCCCGGAGGAGTTGCCAGGGCTTCTACCGGACAGAGATGTAGAGTTCTCGATAGACTTGGTTTCCGACACGGAACTGATTTCTCAGCATGTCTATCGAGTGATCAACAGTGAGTTGGTGGAGCTGAAGAAACAGGTGGATGAGCTGCAGGACAAGGGCTTCATCCGATCGAGTTCTTCACCTTGGGGTGCACCGGTACTTTTTGTACCCAAGAAGGATGGGTTGGTACAGATGTGTTTTGATTACAGGGCACTCAACAACCTGACGATCAAGAACAGATACCTACTACCGCGGATCGATGATCTCTTTGATCAGTTGAGCCGAGCTCGAGTTTTCTCCAAGATTGATTTGAGGTCAGGCTATTACCAGGTGAAGGTGAATGGGGAGGATATTCCGAAGACCGCTTTCAGGACGCGGTACGGACAGTTTGAGTTTTTGGTTATGCCGTTTGGGCTAACCAATGCACCAGCAGTATTTATGAACTTAATGAACAAGGTTTTCCACCAGTACTTAGACAAGTTCATGGTGGTGTTTATTGATGATATTCTGGTTATTCCAAGACCGAGGAGGAGTACGAGGAGCACTTGAGAGTGGTTCTGGAGACACTAAGGAGGGAGAGGCTGTATGGAAAGCTCTCGAAGTGCAAGTTCTTCCTGGATAGAGTTGACTTCTTGGGTCATGTGGTGACAGGAGATAGGATCTCAGTGGATCTGAAGAAGATCACAACAGTTGAGGCTTGGGCAGCGTCGACTTCAGTGGCAGAGATCAGGAGCTTCTTAGGGCTGGCAGGATACTATATGAGGTTCATGCAAGATTTCTCCTGGATTGCAGAACCGTTGACTCGACTGACCCGGAAGGATGCTGAGTATGTTTGGTCAGAGGAGTGTCAGACAGATTTTGATGAGTTGAAGAAGCGGCTTACGACAGCTCCGATTCTGACATTGCCATCTGGTTCAGGAGGGTTCACTATCTATAGTGACGCTTCAGGGAAGGGACTGGGTTGTGTCTTGCAGCAGCATGGGAAGGTGATTGCCTATGCTTCTAGGCAGTTATGTCCCCTTAAGAAGAACTACCCTACCCACGACCTGGAGCTGGCAGTAGTATTTTTGCTCTGAAGTTGTGGAAGCACTAGTTGTATGGAGAGAGGATGGAGATCTTCAAAGATCACAAGAGCTTAAAGTATATGTTTACACAGAAAGAGCTCAACATGAGGCATTGCAGATGGTTAGAGCTGATAAAGGACTTCGATATCTCACTTCAGTATCACCCAGGGAAGGCCAACGTGGTTGCCGATGCCTTGAGTAGGTATCCGACAGCCATGTGTTTGACTATGGACCGTCACTTGCTTGCTGATTTGGAGAGCCTGGGGATTGAGGTGATTGTGCCCGGAGTTCAGATACAGATATGGGGCCTGCAGATTCAGTCAGACTTGGTGGAGAGGATCAAGTCGACGCAGTTTGAGGATATTGCTCTGCGGTCTCCGAGAGCAGGTTCGAGCAAGGCTGGTGGATGGCGAGTTTTCTCTTGTAGAGGATGGTGCCTTGAGGCACGGTTCCAGGTTATGTGTGCCTAGCGGGGAACTCAGAGAGCAGGTTATGTAGGAGGCCCACAGTTCTCAGTACTCTATACACCCTGGTGCTAACAAGATGTACCAAGATCTGAGAGAGCATGTCTGGTGGTACGGGATGAAGCGGGAGCTAGCTCGCTTCGTAGCTAAGTGCTTGGTCTGTCAGCAGGTCAAGGCAGAGAGACAGAGGCCCGGAGGATTATTACAGCCGTTGCCCATTCCAGAGTGGAAGTGGGAGCATATCACTATGGATTTCATATCTGGATTGCCGGTACACCAGGAGGAAAAGACGCGATTTGGGTCATCGTTGACAGGTTGACCAAATCGACCCACTTTTTGCCATTCAAGGTGGGTACGTCTACAGAGAGGCTTGCAGAGATGTACATACGGCAGATAGTCAGGATTCATGGGGTTCCGTTCAGCATCATCTCGGATCGGGATAGTCGCTTTACTTCCCATTTCTGGAGGAGTCTACAGACTAGCTTGGACACTCACCTCATGTTTAGTACTGCATACCACCCCCAGACGGACGAACAGTCAGAGAGGACTATTCAGACGCTCGAGGATATGCTGCGGACGTGCGTCTTAGATTTTGGAGGTTCCTGGGAGGATCACCTGTATTTGGTAGAGTTTGCTTACAACAACAGTTTTTAGGCCAGTATTGAGATGTCACCTTTCGAGGCTCTGTACGGGCGTAGGTGTCGTACACCCTTATCTTGGGATGATGTTGGTGAGCGAGCTTTACTGGGGCCAGAGATGGTTGTTGACGCAGCCGAAAAGGTAAAGCTTATCAGGGACAGACTTCGCGTGGCGCAGGACAGACATCGGCACTGGGCCGATAGCTACCGAAGGCCCTTGGAGTTTGAGGTACAAATTAGAGATAGGATTAGAAGTAGGTTGTTTGTTTGTTTTGTTTGATTGATCATGTTTGATTATTTAGGAACATGAGACCTTGTTTGTGTTTAGGTCGGAGACATGGTTTTTCTGTGGATATCTACGACTCGTGGTACCATACGTTTTGGTGGAGGTGGGAAGCTTAGCCCGCGCTTCGTCGGACCTTTCATGATCAGCGGGAGAGTCGATGACGTGGCATACAGGCTAGACTTTCCACCTGCACTTGTGGGTGTCCACAACATATTTCACGTATCACAGTTGTGACGGTATGTGGCTGACCCTAGCCATATACTCGATCACTCGGAGATTGAGGTGGGACCTACTTTCAGTTATCCAGAGCAGCCAGTAGAGATTCTGGATCATCGAGAGAAGGTACTGAGAAACCAGGTGATACCCTTGGTTCGCGTCGTATGGAGGCATCATTTTCCAGGAGAGCCTACCTGGGAGCGGGAGGATGAGATGCGCGAGCGATACCCTTATCTTTTTGGACCGTGAGGTATGATTGTCTATCCTTCTCATCTGTTAGTTTAGCCTTTCAATTTCGAGGACAAAATTTTTTTAAGGAGGGTAGATTTGTCACTACCACATTTCTAGTTTGAGGGTATTTTTGTCATTTTGAATTTAATTGAATTTAATATATAATTATTTTGGAATTAATATATATTTATTGGAATGGTGTGATTTAAATATTATTTAATTAATTGCCATGTGTTGTGATTAGCCCTAACCTAGATTGGACCTAACCTAGATTAGTTATAGCTAGTCTTAGTGAGCCATGGTTAGTATTAGTTAGTCATGATTAGTTTTGGTTAAGTCATGATTAGTTAGAGCTAAATAGGATGCAACTTGACTAGTGTGAAACCTTAGGTTTTGGACCATTGATTAGACTAGATTAAAGGAGCGCCCTTGATCTATCCTAAAACCCTAACCCTAGACTTCCTTGGCCGGCCACTAGGGACCCCCCATCCCTATTTAATGCCTCTCAAAAAATAGTTGCCTCTTTTGTTCATCCCTTCATTTTTTCAAGCGCAAGGTTTGTTCTTCATTAAACCCTTTCCTATTTTAATCAATAATTATCCATTTCCATTCAAACTACTTGCATTGTGACCTAATTTCTGTTCTCCTACTGTTGGTGGAGGCTAACAACAGTTTTGGGCTACTTTGGAGCTTTGGGCTACCTAGAGGGAATATCCATTGTTGAAGCTTTCTTGAGGAAAGAGCACCCATAGGTAACTCCTTATTCCCCTAATAGATTTTTGATTTCTTGGCATGGATGCATAGCCCTAGGTGTCCTCTAACTGTAGGAATAGGTTTCGTGTTATTTCGTGTCCTTTACGTGTCCGTATTGGACACGTATCAGCGTAGGATCAATAGTGTTCGACGAAATACCACGGTGGGCATTTCGATCCTGTTTTAGGAATGATTTTGAATAGGAAAATAGGTTTTCATGTGGCTTATTGATTTCTACACGACTGAACTGGATTCGTGTCGAGTTTGTGTCAAGCTGGACTCGTGGACACGCCCGCGCACGAGTGGACAGCACTGTCCTGCTACCCGCAGGGTCGTGTGACTCATTATGGACACGTGGACGCGTGTCCTTTGATACAGGGCTTGGGGCAATGTCTGACACGACACCCCCAAGGCCACGTGTCCATTGGATTCGTGTCAAGTGAGAGATTCGACCCATACTGGACACGGGTGCACTGTGCACTGAACCAGTTCGTGTGTTATTTGGTTTGTGTAGTTTTGGACACATTCGTGTCCTGTTTTTGGACACAATATTATATGTATATCACGTACACACATCAGTTATTAATTACCAACCAATTATCTAGACTTTTACTGCTATTTTAATGTTTAAATAGGAAATTTCCTATTTGACTGATACTGTCAAGTATCAGTCCATGAATACACTGTTCTTCCATTTAAGTTTGTTTTTGAATGTTAATATCATGATTAGTTGTGGGTATAGATTGCTGTTACATTAGATACTATGATAGGGATTCATTCTTGGTGTTTTAGTTGGTTAGTGTATTCGAATTTACATTGGTTGGCATTGATTCCAGTTTTTTTCTAAAACTGAATGTTAAGTTTAATCCCTATTAACCCACTGTTTGTTCCATTTGATTTGCAATTAGATGTTAATATCATATGGGTTATTTACTGTTATATTGATAACATGTTAGGATGGAGATTTGGTTTTCACATTTTCTTTTCGAATGGGCATATCAATGAGGAGTTAGCATTCAATGTACAACCTGTGTTCCTGAGAATTAATAGAACCGTGACAC
Organism: Iris pallida; assembly: GCA_029216955.1. Lineage (NCBI taxonomy): Eukaryota > Viridiplantae > Streptophyta > Magnoliopsida > Asparagales > Iridaceae > Iris > Iris pallida. Next base: position 25,487 of record JANAVB010012595.1, read on the forward strand.
TATTAGCCATGGACTGATACACTGTCATTCACACGAACCTTGAATATTGAATGCTTTCAATTAACTGAACCTAGGAAAGAACTTGAGATAGCATGTACTTGCAATACCCTGCCATCTCACAAACCTGGGAATGTTCTCCATTGAACACTATTTTAACTCCATATTCCTGAGATTAAATGTTCAGTTTATGTCATGAATTGTTTCCCTACCATTTCTTTTTTACTTGGTAGAATCTGAGATTACACACTGAGAATTGCACATGTAAACACACACAAGAAATCTGAGAATCATATGTATACACATTGATTGTATCTAGCTATACACACACACACACAAAGGCAATTGACTGTCACACTGTTATCTACTCTTGCACAGGTACACACACACTATAGCTCCCTGCTACACACAAGACACTGAAAACCTGAGTTTACATGTTAAACTGTTGAACCTATAAACTGAACCTGGATTAACCCCTATGCTTTCTATACACAGAACACTCACACACACACTGAAATCTGTTTTCCTGAGATTGGAACCACTACTCAGTCACTCCCACCTTGACACTCACCCATTATATGCCTACACTCTCACCCAAACACACACCACACACCACATTGCCTTGATTTATGTTATCCCCCTCTCTATATATAGTAATATATATATCTAAATGTGTGAATGTATAAATAGAGATTCCTTGATATATACATATATTAAAATATATATATATATATAATATATATATATATATAATTATATATATTATATATTAATATTATATATATATGGAGTATGGGTGTATTGCCTATGTAGTTAGCCTATGGCCAATAACCTAGGTACATAGTCTATGGTAGTCTTGTGTGATATTGTATATATGGAATACATGCATGTGTAGAGTCTTATAGACTAGTGTATGGTGTGTACTAGCTAGGGTAGAATGTTTAGGCCTAGTGAGACTTCATTGAGTCTAGGTTGACCTAACTTGACTTTTTAGTTGACTGAAGTTGACCAGGGTTGACTTTGGTCTAGGGTTGACCTAATATCATGTAGACTGCATCATAGTATCTTACTTTATTAGCTGGACATGTTGTGACTTGTACTGTTCTGATTAGGAGCCAGACACCACTCCTCAGGCAGTGTTTCACTCAGACATTCAGGATATCAGGCGAGTACATTCTCTGACCATTTCATACTTGCTAGGAGTATTTTCTTGCTCTACTTGATGCTGACACGATGGAAACACGGATTAGTACTATATGGATCTTTTCATACGATGTTATCCCCCTCGGGAGCATCAGATACATCATGTCATGTGCGTTTCACTTTCATCATGTATTCTTGTGCTTTCACCATTCATGTGCACTCTTGTGATTCATGTACTCTCATGATCACGGAGCCCGCATGTTTATATTCATGTGCACCCATTTATGGGCCCCTATGTGAATCTCATGTGCAATAACATAACTTGAACGGATCCTTGTGTATTGATTGGGGCACAGGGGAGTATAAATAGTCATGTGGACAATTTCCAAAGTAGTGTAGTCATGTGTAAACTCTCATATTTATTATCAAGCCGTTCACATGTCTAGTTTGTACTCTAAATCACTAGTTCACTGTAGTTCTTTACTTATAGTATATATTTTATTACAGTTCCTTTTTACTCCTGTATACTCTTCAGCGTTTCATGTATTTTACTCCATTGTCTGTATTTTATTCCTGTCATGATATGAACTATGTGAGATGTACTGTGCTCGCTCCAGTCCTGACTGGACCTGCTGAAATATTACAGATGACTTCGAGGAGCTGTGTCCCACCTATTACGGAGCAGGCTTAGATGACACACTTGAGCTGGGCTCTCAGCTTGCTGAGGACACTACCCCTGTAGACTAGGCTAGTTAACTAGTTCTATTTACTTTTATGTTATGATACATGTATATATTGGAGTTGTACTCTGGATTTGTGAAGGTGAGTATCTTAGATTTTAGTTATCTCTCTATCTTGTTTATCATCTGTGGATTCTGAGTTTCATCTATTCTATCGTTTCGTACTTCTTCCTTAGCTGTGATTGAGTTGTACTTATTTATGTCACCTCCATTCGGAGTGTATAAACTGTACAGGTACCTTATAAACTGTTAGATGTATGTGACCTAGGACAGCGTTCTACCGCCGACACTGCGGCGTAGGCTGGACGTACCCACGTCTCATGCCCTTACACTGGGTGCAGGTCGTGACACGTTTTTAGTGGTGGCCCATGCAGGTCTAGTTTAGATTTGCAGTGGTATTCGATCTAGAGTATCACTGCAGCCTGCAGTAGGATTAGGATATTGAAGGTACTCAATCATATTAGGAAAAACTCTTTATCAGATTTGTATATCTATATTTTGCTGTTTATTGTCTTCCTTTGAATATAACTATCCTCCCTTGCTATTTCAACTCATTCTCAGCAATTGTTCTTTTGATCTGTCTTCAAGTTGGTTAAAACGAGATCATATCGCCAGTGCCAGGGGGACGCCGATGAGAGGTCTGCCACCTCTCATACTCAGCAGATAGCCCCGAGTACCGCAGCCCCAGTAATGCCAGCTGGGGTAGGCGTTTCAACTGCGTTCGGAGGAGCCCCTCCACCTGTAGCACATGGACCGAGTTCGGTAATTCCAGAGGCGCTTCAGCAGCGGCAGCCACCTTGGGGACAGTTGATGCAGTTCAGCTGTTCATGTTCTTTCAGCAGTTCATGGAGGGCCAGCAGGCCCAGCAGTAGAGGCAAACATCAGAGTTTAGTCGGGGCATTGATCTGGCCCTGACTATAGTGGAGAGAGTAGTAGCTCAACCAGCGGCAGTCCAGCAGCCACACCAGCCGAGGAAGAAGGGCATCCAGGATTTTTAGAAGATACACCCGAGGGACTTCCGAGGGACAGAGGGGATCCTGTATGCCGACGAGTGGATAGAGCACATAGAGGAGATATTCAGATTGGCTGAGATTTCGGTAAGGATTCAGATTGAGGCGGCGGCCATCATGATACAGGATCTGGCCCGTACATGGTACCAGACCGACCTGCGGGTTGATACTCCGGGGCAGACTTGGGCAGCATTCAAGAAGCTGTTCAAGGAGAAGTTCTTCCCGGATGCAGCGCTAGGAGCCCTCGAGACTCAGTTCGAGGCCCTAGTGGGGAGCCAGTCTGTGGAGGAGTATGCAGGGGAGTTCTGCCGTCTGGGCAGATTTGTGGAGGGACTGTCCGAGGCAACGAAGGCCCGGAGGTTCAGAAAGGAATTGGTAAAGGAGGTTAAGTCCTATACCAAGAGTGCTCGCAGTGCTAACTTTGAGGAGATCCTAGTGGATGCATTAGCCGTAGAGGATGATCTTGAGCTTAGGATCAAGATGGGGGCGAGACATCCAGGGAGCTAGTGGTAGAGGAGGGTCGCCAAGAGGGCCACACTTTCAGCAGCAGAACAGCACCACCAGCAGCAGAGGTTCCAGCGCACGTTTCAGCAGCGAGGCAATCAGCCAGTACAGCATCAGCAGCCGAGGCAGCAGCAGGCCCCAAGGCAGCGGACTATCAGTTGTACCTTCTGTAAGAAGTCAGGGCACGGATGGACTGAGTGTAGAAAGAGGCTGGGGAAGTCCCTTCTATGTGGATCGTCAGAGCATCAGTTGAGGGACTGTTCCCTCTTTGCGGGCAGGGCAGCTCAGGGAGCCGGAGCCAAGGCTCCAGTGGGAACACAGAAGGGACCGTTGCCGACTCAGCAACAGCGGTTCGTACAGCACCAACAGCAGGCCAGGGGAGGCCAGCAGGGGTGAGCTTTTGCCATGGCGGTCGAGGATACAGAGGCCATCGGAGAGCTGATTGTAGGTTCGGTTCTCCTCGACTCCATTCTAGCTTTTGCACTATTTGATTCCGGGGCTTCCCACAGTTTCGTATCAGTATCATTTGCTATTAGACACTGCCTAGCATCTGAATTATTACCTATGACCTGCAAGATCATGATAGGGGATGGCGTTATCTTCGTGAGTGATGTTTGCAGAGAGCGGAGTGTCATTTTAGGAGGCCGAGAGTTGGAGGTGAGCCTGCTCGTCATGCCACTACCGAACTACGATATCGTATTAGGTATGGAGTGGTTGAGCAGGAACCACGCCAACATAGATTGCCGAGGGGGTAGAGTTCTATTTGGGGTGCCAGGAGAGCCAGAGTTTGAGTACACCCGACGGCAGGCAGAGCAGGACGGAGGACTTTTCTATGAAGCTTCAGTTGAGGAGCAGGCATCTCATATCCCTTGATTGCAAAGTTCATGGATGTCTTCCCGGAGGAGTTGCCAGGGCTTCCACCAGACAGAGATGTAGAGTTCTCGATAGACTTGGTTTTCGGCGCAGAACCGATTTCTCAGCATGTCTATCGAGTGAACAACAGTGAGTTGGTGGAGCTGAAGAAGCAGGTGGATGAGCTGCAGGACAAGGGCTTCATCGGATCGAGTTCTTTACCTTGGGGTGCACCGATACTTTTTGTACCCAAGAAGGATGGGTCGGTATAGATATGTATCGACTACAGGGCACTCAACAACCTGACGATCAAGAACAGATACCCACTTCCTCGGATCGATGATCTCTTGATCAGTTGAGCGGAGCTCGGGTTTTCTCCAAGATTGATTTGAGGTCAGGATATCACCAGGTGA
>JANAVB010012596.1:0-212859 GCA_029216955.1 Iris pallida
AATAAATTTATTGACATAAAATAAACATAACCAATAATAGTAAATATATGTTTAATAATAACATCAACAATATTAATAATAATCCTAATAATACTGAAATTAAACCAATAATATATTTCGGTGAACTCATCAACCATACATTAATTTGGCTCCAGAAATTCATACAACATTCTAAACGCTATTTAATATTAAAAAGTGTCTAAAATCTTCCATATAATTAAATATTTAGAATTTAGTCTCCAATTCTTAAAAATAAATAAGAATGTTTATACACACATAAATATGGCCACATTGCCATCTTTGGTCACACCACATGTTTATTTGGGCCTGGGTTTGGTCCGGACCCAGTTCGGGCTGTTTTGGTCTAACCCGGTCATCAAAATTAATATATAAAATAATATATTATTAAAAATTTAAATGAGTCAATTCACAACTTGGCTTGGTTTATCTAGTTAGGACATCACTATGGCTCGGCCTTCCCTGGCATGGCTAATACACTAGTCAAGGCACGCCATTGCGCTATCCGTGTCACGATTTCTAGTCATTATACTCCGATTTCTAACTATGACTAAAATCTTCTACCGCAATAATACATATTACATACGTTTATGAAAATTATTCACGAGGCTCAAATGGAATACCAATACATATACATATATACGTCTTTATGGACGTCGTTGGTCGCAAAACCCGACTATAGGGCTTAAGTTGGGTTCGGGTCCAGTCTGGGTTGAATTGGTACAACACATTTCCTAAAAATCATAATATTAATAAATAACTAATTAAATTTTTATAGAGGTCAAGTCATAACTTAGCCTGGTTTTTCCTAGTTAGGATACACCTATGGCTCGACCTTCTCTATCATGGCTAGAACACTAGTCAAAGCACTCGACTACACTCTCAGTGCCAAAATTCTTGGTTATCTCGCACTCCAAAACTTAACCATGACTAAGGCCGTCTATACTAAATATTTATAAAATTAAAAATTATATTTTAATTCAACAAATAAATAAAAGAATATTTTCCAAACTTTCGGAAAGAGGGGTTACGAATCTACCACTTCAGAAATACTATCATTCATAATACAATAGTGCATCCTTCTATGAAAATCATCTAACAAAATTTAGAATTCAATGAGGCCTATGTAGCAACCTTAACTACCCAACTGTTAGATTAAACTAGGACTCATAGTTCTAACCATTCTCCTAATATTGACTTACTCCTAGTTGTGAATGAGCATTTCCTAGTCCAGGCTCGCAGTAGTACGACTAAGATGGTACTACCATGAGTTCGCACAATTTGCAAAAATGGACCTGCATGGGCCACCACAAAAACTTGTCACGACCCGCACCCGCTTTCTGGATACAGACGTGTCCAAGCCAGCCTACGTCCACAGAGTTGGCGGTAGAACGCTGTCAAGGCCATGATGCTCAAAATCACATAAAGAACGACTTCACTGCTCATTCACATTTCTAAAATTTATTACCATACTTACAAGATTTATATTTGAAAAGAAAATACACAATTCTTACACATATCTAAAATGGCTACAACATCTATCTAAAGTCTAAGTTTTGGCATGCAAGTTCACCCGTATCTCCCAATGCAAAGAGAAGTCACAGCTAAACCTGAAAAATATTAGTTTCCAGTTAGGAATGGAACAAGCACACAACCGACGACAAATCGAATACACAATAGAATTCACAAGACATGAAAATAACACATATGGAATAAAACTAGGAAGTAACTGATATCATGGCATGTCCAGAAAGAAAGTAGATAACACTACCACATGATGTATCCACTAAACGAGCATGTAAATGGGGTGACATGGCAATCAAGGAAAACAAATAAAAGACCACTATCTATGTGTTTTGAAATATCAGTTTCGATATGTGAACGACTAGGGGGTAAATCCGGCACCCTATACGTGTCGTGTGCAGCTGCTATTAGTCAAGAATAGACATTTTAGGGATATTTCTGGGTAGTCCACATGTCTACTAAGATATTTCCCCGTCCAGCTAGTACTCATGGAATTAAGTCGCAAGCATGGTAATCATGTAAATGACAGTCAGGAATGTATAATAAATCTATGATACTAATATCCGTGTGACGAGCGTGTCAACAAGCTGCAAGACATATGTATAAACATGAAACGTAAAAACTACTATGAATCGAAAAGCAATCAGAAAGTGTACTTGCCTGAATTAGTTGTCGTTGCTTGTGACTGGGTCATGTTGGTACAGAATAGTCGCGAATATCATAACTATGCAAGACGGCCTCTAACAATAGAACAGATCGTACCATTGGGTCTGGGATAGTCCGATTAGCCTAAGGTCGATATGAAGTAGTCATAATTATAAGAAATAAGAACTTATGACTAGACGCAACCAAGATGGGAACCGAGAATAATTCATTCAATAAAATGAAAATCTTTAATAAGAGTATATATATATATATATATATATATATATATATATATATATATATAATATATATATATATATATATATATATATAATACTTATAATCTCTTTTAGAAAATACCTTTGATATTTAAAAACATTAGTGAAATATTTTTAGTAAATATTTTGGAAACCATAAAGCTCATATTTGGATCAAAACTATAATTTAAATATAAAGAAAATATTACGAGGATATTTAAGAAAATGGACATAATAAATATTTATAATTTAGAAAATATCTAAGATGTTTTGGAGCTATATTTTATTAGTAAAATATCTAAGATGTTTTGGATCAAAACTATATTTTATTAGTAAAATATATTTAAGTAAAATGTATTTAAGGAAATGGAAATAACAAACATTTAGGGCTTCGAGAACTAACCTGAAAATAATATAAGGCCAAGCCTAACAAAATATATTTTTATCACAATTAATGGTCGAAAAAATTATTTAAGAAATATAACTTTTGACTAGAAAGTAATATATGTATGTTTTTTTCGTACTCAAAGGCCCAAGTAAATCCTGTACTACTATACTACTCTCATATACATTATAATACATATAGTTATAAAATCAAAATAATTATTGTTCTGTTGCCAGGTTGCCAATAGGAATAATAGATAATCAATTGAAACCCTCCATTACTTTGTTATATATTGAAAATAAAAATAAAACATTAAGAACAAAACAATAGTAGTTACAGCAGTGGTGACTACCTATGATGTTACTTAACTAATTACTAATCTCCATATTAATTAAATGTACTGATTCCACACTTTTAATCATGCTTCGATTTTGTAACAATAATAAAGTAATAATAATAAAGACAACCAACCCAGGTCTCTCTTCCACACGGAAAGAAATTGGAACAACCAAAAGAAGAACCCATTGAAGAATAAAAAGGGGAGTATAGAGAGAGATCGGAGAGACAGAGGGCGATGAATGAGGAGAGGGCGGAGGGGTTCTTACCAAGGCTCCGGCTATCATTCATGGGAGCGGAGGATCTCGGCCGACGGGGAGATGCTCGACGTGGCGCCGAGGTTACGGATCTGTCGCCGGAGACACTTGATCAGCGGCGGCGAAGCAGTTCCAGCTGCTCTGGGGAGCGGTCATGCCGGATGGCGCTCATGGCGACGGTGATGTTCAGGTGAGGGTGGCGGACGACGTACGCGACTGCGGGGATGCGGGTTGCGCCGCTCGTCGTCGTCGAAGACGTCGGCGCCGGCACGCTAGACGGATCTAGGTGACACCCACTGCGGGCGATTGAGGTTCTGGCGTCAGAGCGGGGTGCTGGATCACCGGAGGGGTAGCACGGCGCTTCGGGATGCGTGAGTTGCCGGCAACACGGCACGGAGAGGGAGTCTCGAAGAGAGGCTCAGGTAAGTAGTTGGGTGGCAGTGACGGTAGGAACATGGTGACAAGTTTTCGATGGAGGCTAGGTGGAGACTACGGAGACGGGTCACTGTGGCGGCGTTGAGGATGGTAGGAAGGCCATATGAAGGGGATGAGCAGAACGGGGAGGCTATATCATGAGCTGCCAATGTTATTTACTTATATAATATATGGGATATGTAGGTTAAACCGATAAGAACCAAAATCGAATGATTATATCACTTTTATATTTAAATGCTAAGTAACTATTTAAACTTTAACAAATCAAATCCAATTATAATATCTGATAATAATAGTTTAGATTATACTCAATACTATAAAAATAATTTGATTCGTATATTTCGTATCATCAAGTAACTAATTAAAATAAATTAAGGGATCATTGCAATCACTTCAAAATAATTTTCAATAATATCCAATAACTTAGACCATATGAATTTAAATAAATCAAATAAGTAATTAATATAATATTTAAATATTATCTAAATTCAAATAAATAATCCTCCTAGAAAAATATATTAATCAAAATATTATTTAGGAATAATTAGATAAATTAGAAAGTTTTGTATTAAATAATCTTATGGTCAAACTACTCATGGTTTACAGAACCATCTTTGAAACTAAATATTTTGATAGATAAAAATAATAACATATTTCAAATAACAAGATTTCAACCAAATAGTTTTTATTAAAACTACTTAAGATTTTCAACCCATAAAATTAATCTAGTTTTCAATTTACAAAAGAAAATATTACCGTAATATTGATACAAGGTTTTAAAGAAAGAAAAAAATACTTCCCAAACAAAATATGTAAATTAAAATGATTAAACGAAATAAATATTTTTTTTTAATTTCGGGAAGAGGAGTTACATCAACCGTTTACTCAGCTCATGAAGAAAGGAGTATCTTTCGTCTGGACTGAACAATGTCAGCATGCATTTGACGACATCAAGAAGTATCTCACAAGCCCCCAGTGTTGGTGGCTCCGATAGTCAAAAAGCCTTTCTTGTTATATGGTCGCGCTATGGATCATTCTCTTGGTGTCCTATTAGCTCAGAAGAATGAAGACGGTCATGAACAGGCAATCTATTACCTCAACCGCACGATGGTCGATGCTGAACACAGATACACACCTGTGGAAAAGGAATATATTATACTGGTATTTGCCATCCAGCAGATACGTCACTATGTGTCTGGACAGACTATCCATATCATATCTAGGGTCAATCCTCTCAGAATACTCATGACTAAACTGGGTTCTCTTAATTCCTGTTTAGCTACATGGGCAATGCTGTTGACTCCATACGATATGATGTTCGTTCCTCAAAAGGCAATAAAAGGCCAAGCATTAGCTGACTTCTTAGCAGCTCATCCTGTAAAACCTCTTATAATTTAAATGAATATTTAAATTATTTTTGGATTTTATTTAATTCTAATTTATTTTTATCTTATTTATATTATATAAAAGGACTATAGCCATGGTTGAGTTTGAATATGCAAGACGACTAGAAAGTATGGCATGCCTAGCATAATCGGGTGCTTTAACTAGTATGCTAGCCATGTTAGGAATGCCATGGTCATATTGTAATCTCTTGCATGTTAACCATTCAAATTATGGCACAAGTTATATTTTTATTTAATTAATTAGTTAAGAAAGCCTTTATGACTTCTTATGAGACCCAGTTGCACCAAACCTCTTCCAAGCCAAACCCAACCCTATGTTGGCATGTTGGGCATTAATAAATATTAATAATTACATCTATTTGTATTTAATTTAGATTTTTTAGTATAATTACATAGATAGAATTAAATAGTTCTATATTAGGAAACCCCTTTTTAAATCCTCAATCCAATCAACTTGCCAACTAACCAAACAACCAAATCATGCCAAGTGGACCCCCACCATGATAATTTTGGCCAAACAACCCCCCATGGCCTAATGCATCAAATTAAATAGGATTTTAATCCTAGACTGCTTAAAATTTATTTAAGGATATGTTTAAATATACCAACTTATCCCAAACCTTAACCAAATCCAAATCTTTCTCTCCCTCACCTTTGGTCGACCAAAACCCCTCTCCCTCTCCATAATTTCAGTAGCAACAAACTCACTATAACATCTATACATCATCTCCTCCATTGCACATCTCTCCATCCTTCACAAAAACTCATCTCCTCCACCATACATCCCCGAAACCCCTCAAAACAAACCCTAAAAACTCCATCTCCCCCATCCAATCCTCTATAGCCATTATCAACTCTTCAATACTCACCAAGAGAGGATTAGCAAGCGAGGATAGCGGAAAAGATTGGAGCTTTGGTGAAGAGAAGTCATCATCACCCTTTCTAGCGAGGATCTTTGGTAAAAACCAAATCTTTTCTTCTAAAAACCTTTGCTAAAATTTTATAGGAAAATATGTTATTAATTCTGTAGAAACTATATTTTGATAGATTTTGTTAGGTATAATCATCCATAAAGGTTTCATGAAATATATGCGTAATATTCATGTGTCAATAGGATCAAATTAACCCCATTGTAAAGGAACTATGAGTTACTGGTGCCTATTTTCAAAACTGAATTTTATGTATGTTCATATACATAAATTAGGATTTTTAAGTATTTTTTTATGATTTTAGCAGCTCAAATCTGGTCGAAAAAAATTATAGGTCAAAACTAGCTAATTTCGGGTAACCGGCTGACCTAGAATGTCTCAAACTTGTAGTATAACTCAACCCTTGTACCTCTGATATTATTCTATGAAATAAAATATTTTATTTCTGTTTAAAATATATTTTTGGTTATTTTAGCAATTTTGAGTCATTAACTGTGTTCCGGGCGAGTTTTGGTAGACTAGCTGACTTATTAATCAACTAGTCATAAATGTCTTTAGAAATATTAATTCTAGAATTTTAGAGATAAATCTGTAGAAAATTAGTTTAAATATTATTTTTATGATTTTTAAGTATGTTATTGAAGTAGGGGCATAACCGACTAATTAAAAGTTAGAAACCCTAAAACTGTGTTTCGATGTCTCGTGAAACCTGTGTGTGATTGTATGGATCTAAATGGTTCCATGAGAGATTGAATATAATTTTAACACATTACTTTGACTAACTAAGTCATATCGTAAGTTTCATAAGTAGTGACTTAATTTAGTTAATTAATTATCTAGGAATGTCGGATTCCGGAGGCGTGGACGCGGGAGCGGCGTTTCATATTTACAGCAGGGAATCAGGCAAGACACCTTGCCTTTACTGTTTAATTTCTTGCTCAATATCATGCATGCTTTTTCTTTATTTTGTTCTTTCAAAATATATATAGATGCAAATTATTATACTTTATGCAATTGGCTTAGAGTTAAGGGACCACCGTATGTTTAGTGCATCTCATAAACTGTTACGATGTGCCACAGATTGTGTGTGAGTTGTGAGTCGCATATAGATGCAGACTTGCGTGCTGACTGATCATTGGTGCATACAGACCGTGCTTTAGGATATAACTGCTAATAGATTTGTGTAGAAGACTTGGTAGTTATTAAGGATTAAACAGTATTGTGGAGACGACGCATGGATAGTATCATTGGGGGGAGGGGACAGTTATTAGCGTAGGGGCTACATTTTATTTTTACACACATTTTGGGCCGAGGGTGACTCTTATGAGCACTACCTTCTGTCCAAGGCCGATAGTGACTCGGATAAGCGCTACTTACTGCCACTCTTTATTTACTCTGCTGAGCCTACAGCCCCTGCGTAGAACGTTGTCCTCAAAGTGCATATCACATAGAATGGTTAGGAACCTTTACTCATGCATACTTTTCAGTTGAGCTTTATTATTCAGTTTATTGGCATGATATTATGTGTCTTGTTACGTCCCTCTGAGGACCTGGTTATCTCTCCAGGTGTGTCTTATGATTTCTGCAGGTGCTCTAGCTAAGGCCATGACTTGCGCTCTATTCTTCGAGGTTTTGCTTTTTAGATCGTCATCTCCTTCGCTCGACCAATCATTATCTTGTACAATTTTTCCTTATTTAAATTAGTTGGTAGTGGATTTGTCTCCGCCCAACGATTGTATACATGACAAACTCAAAGTTGCTTTTATATTATTATTTATCTTTGTGGATGAGATTTAGTGTCTTGGCTTTCTATATTTTACAGCTTATGTATACATACGAGCCGTATATTTACTCATATATATGATTACAGCTGGCATGATATGTATCTAGTCTCAAGTATTTGGGACTGGAGCGTTACATGTTTTTGTGGTGGCCCATGCAGGTCGACTTTGTCACATCGGTTACGCTACTATGCCGATGTGAACCTGCATATAGGATTAGGTTATAGGAATCTCATCCACAAGCTTGACTTCCTTCCTCAATTCTAAATCTCGAACTCTCGTCCGATTATCTTGACTTCCTTCTACTTGATTCCTTTCACTGCAAATCTTATCTTTTTTCGTGCTGAATAGAGAGGTTAGGAGATAACTCATACGAGTATACATGTTATATTCCTCAATTACTCCATTAGTTGACTTCATAAGTTGAGTAGTATGACTACAACCTACCACCCGTATCCTTTTAACCTAGTATTAAAGTGTAACAGAGTGATAATGAATATATGCTAGTGTAGGAGAGATGTTTACCTAGAATATAGAGATTTCGTAGCCCATACCCATTGGTCAACTAAGGCCTGATACAAGAACCAGTAGGACGACTGTATACGCAAGCACACCGGATAAGACTTAGATCCTTGTGAAACTCGAACTATTTATTACTGCTTTCAACGTATTCTCCCGTACTTATACTTTAAACTACCAGGAATAATGACGCTATTTATAGCCTAGTTTTGCAAGCTTATTCTTTGTCGAGCTTGTTCAGGACATATGTATACTGGGGACGTCCACAAGCATATCGTCTAATTAGAATCAATATATTATGGTCTGATCAACCATAGTGCACTTGGTTCGCTCTTCATATGATTATCCCACTTGGATTGAGATATAGAGGTATCTAGGATCTCATCCACGACTGCATTGATAATTCCTCTTGAATTACACATTCGCCTTTGAATTACGTAACTATATTCAATGACATCTTTCTTGAACTCTTTATTGCTTTTGTCTTTCATTGATTGGAAGGACGAACGCTCGTATTTGATAAATAAATATAGAGTATCCCCATGGCCATGGTAGTTATATGCACAAGTATAGCAACCATCGGCCAAGCCATATAACTACAACCTTGTCTAAAGTTGCTTGTCATTCCCTCGACCCTAATAGTAATATCGTAACCTTCTAGTCATTTGAGCTTGAAAGATGAGTAAGATCTTATCCTAGGGTAAACCACACACCTATGAGACTATCTAATCTCTAGGAATCATTTATTGTGAGTCTCCAAATATTCATCTTGATTCTTGGCTTAACTAGCAACCCGTATGCCTTAACTCAAACCTTACTTGACTAGGCCCCCACAGTTTAGACAAAGAAGAATAGACCAAAATAAGGACAAGCATTGCAAGGAGCATGGTAGACACCCATTCCAAGATTAGATATTCAGCAGATGTTACTCTAGGTACAAAATTCTATTATCAAAGAAGTGACATAATATTAGAACAACACATTCACCAGTTTAGCCAAAATCTGTAGTATGATGTCCCGTCATTATGTTGTATTAGTAATCAACAAGTGATGCATAAGCACTACATTTAGTACCTCTAGAACGCTTGTGACTATAGTCTGGCAGGTTTGACACAAATAGAAATTCACGACTTAGTAGTTTGGGATCTTTCCTATGACGTGCTTTAGAGTTCGTTATTCCACCGATAGACTCTCGTATACCATGAACAAGCAGGTCATTCCATCTTATCGACTCAGGTACCACTGTACGCGATCATTTTCATTTATTAGGACTCGGGGTACAATCCTCGAAACTGATTCACAACTACCCTATCATGTTATCGATCACATCATGACTTATTATTACCAAATGTCATGGTACGATATCGCGACTCAAATATTCCTAACCTCATTATTACTAAAACCATATCCTAATCTCTAGAGTGAATAAATTCTAAGCCATTCTTACTTTTAGGAATTTGGGGATCACCGATTGATTGAGGTAAATTGGTTCTCACTAGGATGATAAATTAGTGACTCGTAAACTCCCACTTTCTTTTAGATCTTTTGGTGTCCCTGACAGTGACTTTGATATTTGAAGTGTAATACTAGTTGTTACCTTCCAACAAAATTTATATGCAAAACTTAAACGAGTCCACTTTCAAGTAGACATATCATGTCCCACACAAACACATCTCCTTGGACTCTATTATTATGATACGACTTTCAGGTCAAAAGGTACTAGCGATAACCCTTACCATAACACCGATGTACTTTCGGAGTGCAGTTAGAGATCCAGCCTTGACTCAAATCTTTTGGTCCAATATATGGTTGTGATCTACTCGATGCCCTCTACGCACATGCTACTAGTGTACCACTCAATAGAGGCCTTGTGTGCTACTTAAACACAAAAGTCATGGAAGGCGCATCTTACGACTTACAGAACCTATTCTACCAACCCGACGAGAAATTTGCCCAACCACTTGAATTTGAACCTATTATAAATTACCCTAACCTAATAGGGATGGTTTAAAATTCTACAAAATTTTGTCCAGCGACTATAGATTAAAATCTAAAGTTCATGCAATCAAAGATTAAAGTCCAATTAGGGAATCTATTGAGACTCAGTTAAACCTATCATAGCCCATCGCCATATTGGGACTATAAAACCAAACTTGATGAAATAGGCGCTCACCCCTATTATGTAGGTCCCACATCTTGGCTCACTAATTCTCCTTACATAGATTTCATAACTGCATCTCTTCGTAGCCTATGTTATGCATCTCTCGGTACCAACTTACTTCCGAATATACTTGACCAAGACCTCTCATACCGTCTTGACCAAACATAATTAATATATGGGCCATATTAAATAGATAATACCTAGACTTCATATAGAGTCTGTGACTATGATTGGAAATACCTCATACTTCTTATACCTCCTTGAAATTTGACCTTCTTAGAAGCCCTATTATTGTGCTTTCCCCGATTAACCAACATCTATAAGTTGGGTAGAACATTGAACTTATTATACTCTACCTCTTAGAATGGGATTACAATCGTGACCATTCTTTCTCTGTATGAAATTTATGAAACGATATTTTATTTTGCATTTTATATCCCTTTGCTCGTGCGTTTAGATAACTACGGTAACAGATTGTAACCTAAATTCTTCAAGTCAATCATAGAATCATTTTTGTTTAAATCAAAAGCAAAAAAATTTTGAGGCAAATAGATCGCAAGCCTCTCTAAGGAACATAAGATTTTGGAATTAACAAGTGGTTGGAAATGATTGGTTCCAATTAGACTAATAATTCAATGGTTTATAACGTCGACCCATATTCATATCATGTGATACCCTCGACAGTGATTTTGATAACTGAAGCACAACGCTAGCCTTTTCATTTCGACAAAGTTCACACTCACGAACTAGACTAGTCATGCTACTCATATGACATACATGTCCCACGCAAACAAACTTTCTAGTGCTCCATTTGAAAATTACACCATGTGTATGACACATTGTTTCCTCAAAACAAACCATAGAGACCCAAATTCGACCTATTCGATTTCATCCATACAAATATCGATCCATTCCCTTAACTAAACTGAATACTCAAGATCTATGTAAGACGCACACCTATGACGTATGCCTTCCAACAAGCAAGCGTATGTCTCCTATACAACACCAAACATCAGCCCACACATATTAGTCATTTTGACTTAGAGTTTTTAAAACACTTGCCTAATTATATTATATAGCCTGGGTTCTTTAATTATCATCGATTCTCATCACTTGACCATAAATTCTTCTTTCCTAAGTTTTCAAGCTCACTTTTTAGTTTCTCATGTTAGACGTAGAACGAATCCTTCTGAACCGACACACCTTAGTATATTCCAACAAGAGGTCGCTACCAGCTTGTCAGAAGCATAACCCATCTCGTAGAATATGAGGTCAATTGGGATTCCTATGACAACCACCCGTCCATCCTTTCAAAAATTGAGCTAAGATTTGACGTACCTACTCTCCCTCCGTATAGAATCTCGCAATTCTTGATATTATGATTATTTTTAATTTCGAGGACGAAATTGTCATAAGTTGGGTAGGATGTAAAATCCCTTATAATTTAAAGGAATATTTAAATTATTTTTGGATTTTATTTAATTTTAATTTATTTTTATCTTATTTATATTATATAAAAGGACTATAGCCATGGTTGAGTTTGAATATGCAAGACGACTAGAAAGTATGGCATGCCTAGCGTAATCGGGTGCTTTAACTAGTATGCTAGCCATATTAGGAATGCCATGGTCATATTGTAATCTCTTGCATGTTAACCATTCAAATTATGGCACAAGTTATATTTTTATTTAATTAATTAGTTAAGAAAGCCTTTATGACTTTTTATGAGACCCAGTTGTACCAAACCTTCCCAAACCTCTTCCATGCCAAACCCAACCCTATGTAGGCATATTGGGCATTAATAAATATTAATAATTACATTTATTTGTATTTAATTCAGATTTTGTAGTATAATTACATAGATAGAATTAAATAGTTCTATATTAGGAAACCCCTTTTTAAATCCTCAATCCAATCAACTTGCCAACTAACCAAACAACCAAATCATGCCAAGTGGACCCCCACCATGATAATTTCGGCCAAACAACTCCCCCATGGCCAATTGCATCAAATTAAATAGGATTTAAATCCTAGATTGCTTAAAATTCATTTAAGGATATGTTTAAATATACCAACTTATCCCAAACCTTAACCAAATCCAAATCTTTCACTTCCTCACCTTTGGCCGACCAAAACCCCTCTCTCTCTCTCTCCATAATTTCAGCAGCAACAAACTCCCTATAATATCTATACATCATCTCCTCCATTGTACATCTCTCCATCCTTCACAAAAACTCATCTCCTTCACCATACATCCCCGAAACCCCTCAAAACAAACCCTAAAAACTCCATCTCCTCCATCCAATCCTCTATAGCCATTATCAACTCTCCTATACTCACCAAGAGAGTATTATCAAGTGAGGATAGCGGAAAAGATTGGAGCTTTGGTGAAGAGAAGTCATCATCACCCTTTCTAGCGAGGATCTTTGGTAAAAATCAAATATTTTCTTTTAAAAACCTTTGCAAAAATTCTATAGGAAAATATGTTATTAATTATGTGGAAATCATATTTTGATAGATTTTGTTAGGTATAATCATCCATAAAGGTTTCATGAAATATATGCGTAATATTCATGTGTTAGTAGGATCAAATTAACCCTATTGTAAAGGAACTATGAGTTATTGGTGCCTATTTTCGAAACTGAATTTTATTTATGTTTATATAAATAAATTAGGATTTTTAAGTATTTTTTGCGATTTTAGCAACTCAAATCTGGTCGAAAAAATTATAGGTCAAAACTAGCTAATTTCGGGTAACCGGCTGACCTAGAATGTTCCAAACTTTTAGTATAACTCAACCCTTGTACCTCTGATATTATTCTATGAAATAAATTATTTTATTGCTGTTTAAAATATATTTTTGGTTATTTTAGCAATTTTGAGTCATTAACTATGTTCCGGGCGAGTTTCGGTAGACTAGCTGACTTATTAATCAACTAGTCATAAATATCTTTAGAAATATTAATTCTAGAATTTTAGAGATAAATCTATAGAAAATTAGTTTAAATATTATTTTTATGATTTTTATATAATTTTTAAGTATGTTATTGAAGTAGGGGCATAACCGACTAATTAAAAGTTAGAAACCCTAAAACTGTGTTTCAATGTCTCGTGAAACCTGTTTGTGATTGTATGGATCTAAATGGTTCCATGAGAGATTGAATATAATTTTAACACATTACTTTGACTAATTAAGTCGTATCGTAAGTTTCATAAGTAGTGACTTAATTTAGTTAATTAATTATCTAGGAATGTCGGATTCCGGAGACGTGGACGCGGGAGCGGCGTTTCATATTTACAGTACGGAATCAGGAAAGACACCTTGCCTTTACTGTTTAATTTCTTGCTCAATATCATGCATGCTTTTTCTTTATGTTGTTCTTTCAAAATATATATAGATGCAAATTATTATACTTTATGCAATTGGCTTAGAGTTAAGGGACCAGCGTATGTTTAGTGTATCTCATAAACTGTCACGATGTGCCACGGATTGTGTGTGAGTTGTGAGTCGCATATAGATGCGGACTTGCGTGCTGACTAATCAATGGTGCATACAGGCCGTGTGTTAGGATATAACTGCTAATAGATTTGTGTAGAAGACTTGGCAGTTATTAAGGATTAAACAGTGTCATGGAGACGACGCATGGATAGTATCATTGGGGGAGGGGACAGTTATTAGCGTAGGGGCTACATTTTATTTTTACACACATTTTGGGCCGAGGGTGACTCTTATGAGCACTACCTTCTGCCCAAGGCCGATGGTGACTCGGATGAGCGCTACTTACTGCCACCCTTTATTTACTCTGCTGAGCCTATAGCTCCTGCGTAGAACGTTGTCCTCAAAGTGTATATCACATAGAATGGTTAGGAACCTTTACTCATGCATACTTTTCTGTTGAGCTTTATTATTCAGTTTATTGGCATGATATTATGTGTCTTGTTACATCCCTCTGAGGACCTGGTTATCTCTCCAGGTGTGTCTTATGATTTCTGCAGGTGCTCTAGCTAAGGCCATGACTTGCGCTCTATTCTTCGAGATTTTGCTTTTTGGATCGTCATCTCCTTCGCTCGACCAATCATTATCTTGTACAATTTTTCCTTATTTAAATTAGTTGGTAGTGGATTTGTCTCCGCCCAACGATTGTATACATGACAAACTCAAAGTTGCTTTTATATTATTATTTATCTTTGTGGATGAGATTTAGTGTCTTGGCTTTCTACATTTTACAGCTTATGTATACATACGAGCCGTATATTTACTCGTATGATTACAGCTGGCATGATACGTATCTAGTCTCAAGTATTTGGGACTGGAACGTTATACATCCAGTGCCAGAATCTTCCAAACTCTATGATGAAATCCCGGATGAAGTGGTTGAGTCTAACACTGCAACTGCGAAAATCCTCATTTGATGAATGTTCTTTTGACGATGCGTCAAGAACAGGACCTAAAAGAAATATTATACCCGGATTAGGGATCGTGCTTGTTTCACCCGATCATCTGGTTATACACCATGGATATTCTCTCGTAGATTCTTGCACCAACAATGTGGCCGAATATAATGCCCTACTGATTGGCCTTCAACTGGTAAAACAACTGGAAGTTGACTATCTTGAAGCTTACGACGATTCTAAGCTAATAGTTAGTCAAGTTCGAGGGGATTATGAAGTTCGTCATGAAGATCTCATCCCATGTCACAAAGCGACAATCGAATTGGCTTCTACCTTTGTCACGACCCGCACCCTAGAGTAAGGGTACGAGACGTGGGTACGTCTAGCCTACGCCGCAGTGTCGGCGGTAGAACGCTGTCATAGGTCAAACATCTAACAATATAAAGGTACCTGTACAGTATATACTCTCTGAATGGAGGTGACATATCAGATACAGTCTCAATCACAACTAAGATAGAGCAAGATAAAAGATAGGTAAAACATAAAATCCAAAAGAGATACAGCAGATAGAAGTCTAAGTGTCTAGATACACAAACCCAGAAACATCTCAAAGCTCAATACAGTAATCCATAAAATAAATACAACTGAAATAACTAACTATACAACCTCTACTGTGTCTCCTCTAGGCTAGCAGGCAACCTCCAGGCTATTTGTAAAATTTATCAACAGGTCCAGTCAGGATAGGAACGAGCACAATCTCATCTAGAAAACCCAAGTAAATGATAGAGAACTATACAGCAGTTATAGACAGTTGTATTGATGGAAATGGCAGTTTATATTCAGGTGATGGTAAGAAAGACAGATAAAGTGCAAGGAAAAAAAATAACTAAACAAGAGAAGAATCATAGCAATGAAGACTGTAAAGATAGATCTAGCTGAACCAGGGTAATATGATATAAAGTCCAGATAGCAATGTAGACAAGTGTAACTCCAATGTAAGTCCAGTACAGGATGAATCTAATACAAGATGAATCCAGTAAGGGACGATTCCAGTTATAGTGATCAACGATTCCAGGGTGAGTCCAGCCTATACTCTAGTAGTGTGTTTTAAAATACCGAGTTTGACATGTAAACGGCTGTAGGTAATACGGCACATCACACACCTGGCCGGGTGTGAGATGGCTATCAATCCAGTAGATTCCAGTTGGAAGATTTCAGATTGGGGTATGTCTACATGTCTTACTCTAGTATTTTCCCTCCCAGCAAGTGAATCCAGAATTCCGACACAATGATTCAAGATGAGTCCAGCCAAAATATAATGATACCAGTAAATGATTCCAGTAAATGATTCCAGTAAATAATTCAAGTAGGTGATTCCAGAAATAGAAGCCATGAATGATGATACCAGTAATAGAGGCCAGAAAATAAATGTGTGTCATATACATGAATCCAGAATATCCATACGTGTTGTAACAGAGAATCACATACAACTAACTAGAACTGAAGTACAGTAATTGACAAATAAATGAGAGAACTATCAGAGAATGTACTCGTCTGATGTCTGAATGTCCAAAGTAAATATACTGTCCGATGAGAGGTGTCTGGCTCCTAATCAGAACAGCACAAGTCACAACAAGTCCAAAATGACAATATGAAGTTCTACTATGCATTCTACATGATTCTAGGTCAATCTAGACCAAAGTCAACTCTTGGTCAACTTGGTCAACCCTGAAAGTCAAACCTAGGTCAACTATGGTCAAACTAGGTCTAACAAGTCTAAATTAGGTCAAACAAGTTATTTTAGGTCTAAACAAACTAAGTATATGCAAATCAAGTATCCAAGATAGCTACTAACTCATAGCCTAAGTCACTTGCTAAACCAAGCACAAAACTAAACCATAAGCTAACAAGGCACACAAACTTAGTCATATAATGTATATATATTATTCACATTCACATATTCATATACATAGATATATATAGAAAAGCTATATATATAGGCACATACATACATATATATATATATATATATATATATATATATATATATATATTTTTTATATATATATATATATATATATATATATATATAGAGAGAGAGAGAGAGAGAGAGAGAGAGAGAGAGAGAAAGAAAGAGAGGTAAAAGAGTAAGTGAGTATGTGTGTGTTTGGCATGTGTGTGAAAGGATATGTGTTAATGTTCTAAAATTTAGTGATAGGTAGGTGTATGTGACATGGGATACATGATGTCAAAGGGTGTATGAATGCATGTGTGTAAAAGGTTATAGGTTAACTCAGTTTATAGAAATACATACATACATACTTACCTTGTATACATGCATACATACATATCATGTATATTACATTTACATGATGCATACATGTATACTTGTATTATAGTATACTTACATTCATGCATATTAGATACTTGTATTTATATTAACATATTACAAACATTCATTTTATTCATGCATCTATGCATTACCTACATGTTTTATACATATGCATACATTGTATATTCATATCATTTCATACATTAACATAGAGACATACAAACATATACACATCATATATTTCATACCTTGCATTACCTACATATCATGTTATATATTATCATTCATTCCTTTCATATATTACATTCTATATTACCTATATACATGTATTTCCTCCATTCATTCATGCTTGCATCATATACTCTACATTACCATACATGTTATTATTATATATTGTATTACAATATTTATACATTATGTATTTATATCTATCATTACATATATATCTTGCATTCATACCTAGCATTCATTATATACTTTCATGCATACATTGTATATCATTCTGTCATTCATGCATTGCTTATATGCATTATATTAATAGCATTCCTACATGCTTGTAGTCAACCATATATATAAATTAATGTAAAGAGAATATATATCATTTTATTCATCTAACATATCATGCATTACATACTCTATATTCATTTAATATCCATACTACATAGGCTCATAGGTTACACAAAATGCATATATCGTATAGTCACTCTTCTACTTAAAACCAATACTGTACCAATTGGGCATTCATTAAATTCTAGGATTAAAGTATGTTGTAGCTCTTCGTGTTAGCTTTTTGAAACTTTAAACGGATCGTATTTTCGTGTCCGGAAGCTCCCGAAATCGCAAAAATACCGAAACACGTGATCGTCTTTCGTACAGCTGACACTCAAATAATTCTACAGAAATTTACAGAAAGAATTTTGCTTATTAAAATATATATTTGGAAATCTAACTTTGATACGGTTCTTTTAAAAAAAACGGGAGATAAATCGGAGTTTTAAGCTAAAAGTTATGACATTTCTAAGTTGCTTTGGTTAATAAAAACGTGGATGAAAATTATGACGAAATTAGGTAGTTTGAGACAAAAGAAACACAAGTATATAACATAATATATCAAGAACTCACTCTCTACACTAATATATATATATATATATATATATATATATATATATATATATATATATATATATATATATATATATAAGACACTATAGAACACATCTCCAATACAAAAATATGAGATTAAACATGTAATAATTCATTCATACATAACATCAACACATAGTGTGTCCAAATTTCGGGTTTTTTCCACTAGGACACAATCACAACACAAAGGACACTCCTATGACCTCCAAATGGACACAAAATGGACACGAAATGGAGATACAACCATGGAGGTCATTTCTATGGGTTCAAAATAGACCTATATGCATGAGAAAATGAAAATGAGAAAGGATTTATACCTCCCAGTAGATCGAATCGAAGAAAAGCCTTCCCGGAGCGACACCGACACGTAGAGATTCCAAAAGGACACGAACGAGCTCCGAATCCTCCCAAACTTGGGTAGCTTCCTCCTTGGCTAGAATGGAGAAGGAAAGAAGAAGATTTGGTGGTGAAATAGAAGGATTTGGTGGAGAAATTGCTAGGGATTGCTCTCTAGAAATTTGGGGAAGAACAAGAGAGAGAGTGTGGATGAGAATAATGAAATGAACTTGAGCCTATCCTCTCCCAAAGTGGCTGGCCATATGGGGCTATTTGTCCTATTATGGTAAGGTCCAAAATGCCCCCACTAACCTATTCTATTAGTATTAGGAAAGGGCTAATTGGTTGGGGCTAAATTAGTCATTCTAAAGTCTCTAATCACACTAACCTTATCCATAATAATTAGTCTAACCTCTAACTAAAATATTTTTATCATGTGGGCCATGGCTAACTAATGTGTGGGTCCACTAAAGTCAACACTACCCCCGGGTCCCCATTTCAAGTCAGATTGAGCTGAAATTCGAACCCGACTCAAATAATCCCAAAACAATATCATAAATAATAAAATAAATTTCAAAAATATTTCTAAAATACAAAATGACAAAAATATCCCTATTCCTGAAAACTGGGGGTGA
Organism: Iris pallida; assembly: GCA_029216955.1. NCBI lineage: Eukaryota > Viridiplantae > Streptophyta > Magnoliopsida > Asparagales > Iridaceae > Iris > Iris pallida. The sequence goes on from JANAVB010012596.1 coordinate 19,492, forward strand.
CAAATTCCTCGAAATTAAAACCAAACAATAGTAAAATGTCAAAGTCACAAGTCATAATTTTAAATAGTTTAAAAATGATTAAAAATCACCAAAAAATCATAATATGAAATAATAATTAATAAATTATAATTATAATTACAAAATTTCAAAATTACCCTCATTTGGAAAACTGGGTGTTACAACCTTCACTGGATTAATTCATCGAGCACGTACCTCGATTACAGAATATAAAAGCAGATGCTTTAGCCGGTCTGGCTGCTTCCTTGACCATTCCTATCAATACTCAATATTCGATCACGGTGTCTGGTCGAGAGTTATTCTGTGTGAAATATGTCTTGCATATTTATCACAGCTATGCAGCAGAGACGAACGTTGACATCAAAGACTGGAGATTTTCTTTCATAGACTACGCTGTCTACGTAATCCTTCCTGATGACCCAAAGGAAGCAGCGTCTATCCAACGGCGTTTCCTCATATTTTACTATGATATAGCTACCAAAATGCTGTACCGACGTTCTTACGATGGGTTACTGTTACGATGTTTACCAGACACAGAAGCCAAACATGCACCACGTGAGGCTCACGACGAAATTTGTGGTGCACACCAACCAGGCCCCAAATTATAAGATCGTCTCAGACGAATGGGTTATTATTGGCCCATAATGATAGCAAATGCTGTTGAATATGCAAAGAAGTGTAAGGCTTGTCAATTCTATGCTGATTTCATTTATCAACCTTCGAAGTTTCTACACCCGATGGCGGCATCTTGGCCTTTTGAAGCCTGGGGTATGGATTTCATCGGTCCAATTAGCCCGCCATCATCCAGAGGACATCGGTTTATCCGGGCTATAACCGATTACTTCTCCAAATGGACGAAAGCTATACCGTTCATCGAAGTAAGGACATCAAAAGCGATCAGTTTCGTCAAAACATCATATCATCTACCGCTTCGGCCTACCTCGCAGGATCATCCATGATAATGGTCCACAATTTGTGAGCCAAGCATTCTATCGATTTTGCGATAAGAATCGAATCCAGAATGTAGCCTCTACCGCTTACAATCCAGCAGCTAATAGATTAGTAGAATCTTTCAATAAGACTATCATCAAACTTCTCAAGAAGTTCGTGTCTTCAAACAAGCGTAAATGGAATGAGAAGTTCGGTGAATGTCTCTGGGCCTACAGTACAATAGTTCGGACTCCAACCGGCAGTACGTCGTTCTCTCTGGTTTATGGAAGTGAAGCAGTTTTTCTCCTAGAATTCCAGATTCTCTCTCTTCGAGTAGCCTTAGCAAGTGAGTTGACTGCCGAAGAAAGTTATCGTCTGCGACTTCAAGAGCTGGAAACGCTAGACGAAAAATGCTTATTAGCTCAACAACGTATTGAGCTATACCAAGCACGCATTTCTAGAGCCTTTAATAAAAAGGTGAAAGAAAGAATCTTTCAAGTTGGTGATCGTCTTCACAGTGAGAAGGCCGACGGTCATGACACACAAGACAAAAAGAAAATTTCAGCCTAAATGGGAAGGTCCTTTCGTTATAGAATCAGTGTTTTCTAACGGTGCATATCGACTAACCAAGCCTGATGGTGACTTGCTTATGATGCCAATCAACGGCAAGTTCCTAAAGAAATATTATGTGTAACCTTCATGTACAACGTTCACATATACCCTATTTTAATCATGTAAATATACAGCACAATGTTTACGTGATTCGGAAAATCATCTAACTATTATTCGTATTTCAAAAGTCTTGAATATGCCATGGATAATGGGTTCTCTAAAAATTGTCTTCGTTTGAGTCTGTCCAAACTCGATCTTATGAAAATGGACACGTCTATATTACCTTTGAACTGTTTTTCAATAATTATTCCCAAGTGAGATAATTAAGAAATGTTTTGCCACGTCCATATAACCTCTGAGCAAAACACTCATCAGAAATAATCACGTCCATATTACCTCTGAACTATTTTTTGATAATTATTTTCCAGTAGAATAATTAAGAAATGTCTTGCCATATCCATATAACCTCTGAGCAAAACATTCGTCAAAGATAATCATGTCCATATTACCTCTGAATTATCTACTGACTCCTACTCAATATTATATATCCGTCCATGTCCATATTAACTCTGATCAGATATAGAACATCCTCTGCTATTACGTCCCCATTACCTCTGTTAGCAGTTTTTTTCAACTTATTATCTATGTTCGAGAATCTTGAACATAAAACAGATAACAAGTCCACGTCAAATTCTCCAGCAGAATACCCACCAGAAATATCTCTACTACGTCCACACTACCTCTAGTACTAATATTTCACAAACTACATTCATGAGTTTCGAAAGCCAAAAGATTCTTTATTAAAAACGTCTTTCAAAAAGCAGAAAAAAAGTCTAAGCGTCGCAAATTAACACTCGAGACTTTGTTTTGAAGCATAGCCCCATCCAAAATGGGGTCTTGGACTAGCGGAGACGCTGTCAAAGGAGGAGAACCGCCTAGTGCAGCCTCCTTGCCCTTCACGGATTTCTTGGCAGCCTTGCGAGATATGATTTTTGTAGAGAAGAAATAAAGAATCTCTTAAAAATTTTTGAAAAAAGAGGTGTCACTACCATATTTCTAGTGTGAGGGTATTTTTGTCATTTTTGGGGTAATTTAAATTTATTAGAATTTATTAGAATTTTTGGGAATTTTTAGGAATTATTTTGGAATTGTTTGGACTAGATTGATTTTTGGCTAGTTTGGACCCATGTAAACCAACCTAGGAGCTAACCCTAGTTAGTATGGACTTGGTTAGGTTATGTGACTCTAGTCTAACCTAGCCTAATCTATGGTTTGGTCATTAGAACCTATTTAGCTATAGAAATTAGATAAGTCATAAGTCATGACTTATGGTTTGAACCATTTAATAAAACAACTTAGCCATAGCCTATGTGACTTGGCCCAAAGCCCAAAATTAGCAAACCCTAACATTTTGTCCAGCCATCCTAGGGATTTCCCCACTATTTAATCTCTCCTAAAATCTAGGGCTAGCCTCTTCCTTAGGAATTTATTACAAGAGAAGAAAGAGGTGAGTCCCCATGTTCAAAAATCCCTAGAAAATCTATTTTTCCTCCTTTTTAATCCAAACAAGTTGCAATAGGTTCTAATTATTGTTTTCTTGCTGTTGGAATTGGTTGTTCTCAGTTTTCTGTCAATTTGGAAGAGTTTCACCATCAAGGAGAACATCACTCATTAGAGCTTTTGAGAGTTTTGATACATTGAGGTAACTCTCTATCCACACCATAGAATCCCAAGATTTTTGCATCAATAGAGAGCCCTAGACCTAATATTACAGTAGGAATTGGAAACCCTAGGTTTTTGTGTCGTTTCGTGTCCTAACAGGACACGTATCAATGTCCTCTTCTTAGTGTTTGTGGAAATGCCACTATGGACTTGTTTGTGTTATTTTTGAATAATTTTCGAATGGAAAATTTCGTTTTGATGTCACTTACAAGAATTTAATGGACTGAGATTATTTCGTGCTCGTGTCGTGTTATTTTGGACACGCGTGCACATGTGCTGCACACGCTCGCGCGCGGCCTGGGGGATCCCCTGCATCTCGGGGTCTCCACAGGAAACGACACGGATTTCCTTGACACAAAACTTTGAAGGAACGTTGGGGCACCTCCTGACATCACGTTTCCCAAGTTTCGTGGGACTTCGTGCACTGGTTGATGAGAAATCGACCGTGCACGGGTTTTTCCCTGAGATGTGCGCACTGTGTAAACACGTACTGATACGGCTTCGAATAGCTGGACACGAAACACACTGATACGATTCAGGCACTTAGACACGAGCACCTATACCTAGTCTAGTTGGGGACACGAGTACGAGGCCCGAAGTGCTCTGTGTCGGGTGCACGACACGCGTGCACACTCGCACGATGTTGTCCAAAACCCTGTGTCCAGTTTGCCCGATTTCAATTTGGATTGAATTGGACATGTTTGTGACCACTCCAGGGGACACAAACTCATCACACAACACATGGGTAATGTGTTTTTACTGTAACAACCAATAGATTAGTATTTTAGTTAGAATTGTTGGGTAATTTCTGTTTTCCTATATTTTTCTGAAAACTGTGTGTATTCAATGTATCCTATTTTTTCTCCAGTTTTAATATGTGATTTTGACAGTCCAATTGATCAATCTAAGTATTGATTATTACATGTTTGAGTCCTTATTATGGCCCTCCTATGTGAATTCTACTTGTAGGTCAATTTTTGGGTGGTTTGGCTTTGAATTGAATTCGAATTATAGTGTTAGGTAGGGTTGGACTGTTCAAATGGAATACTGAGTTAGAAATCTGTTTTTTTGTTTTGATCAACTTGTGTACTGATCATGAAAGTCCTGAGATGATTTTCTTTCCCTTTTAACTAAAATAAATGGCTATTATTATATGTGGTTGATCCTTAAACCAAAATCTGAGATTTGTGTGTGTGTAAATCAAAACTGAGTTTGGGGTGTTTGTTTTAAACTGTTTTATTCAATATATAAATATGAGTTTGATTGAACTGTTTAAACCGGAGTTTTGGGGGTTGTTTGATGTGTTGTTGAGCTCAAAACTGAGAATAGAAATGTGTGAACTGTTTCTTCAATACACCAACCTGGGATTGATGGGTGGGGGTGAATGTTGATCCTTTTTCACTGATTTTTCCTTATGTGTGCACTGTTTTCAGTTTTCATATTGCTCACTACACACACACATTGTATTTTCTGTCCCTCCCTCACTGTTTCACACATGTATCACTTTACACTCACACATTTGCCCCTCTCACCCTCACACACTTTTCACCTTCACATCACTCTACACACACACACATACACTTGGACACTTATACTAGTGTTCCCTCTCTATACACATGTGTATATGTATGTAGGTGGACACATAAGTTGTATGGTATACTCATTAGCCTATAGGTTGTATTCTAAGTTATTTCTATATTACATATATGTATATATATATATATATTTTCTCTTGTAGATGTGTGATTATATATATATATATATATATATATATATATATATATATATATATATATATATATATATATATATATATATTATATGTAGGCATATGGATATACTAGCCTATATGTATATAGGGATATTCATATACTTTCATATGTCATAATAGTATAGGTACATATGTGCTATTGGCCTATGGTGTGTCTATTAGACTAGTGGGCCTAGAATTGACTTGTGTAGTCTAGGTAGACTTAGAAATGGCTTGTTAGACCTAGATTAGACTAGTTAGACTAGTTGACTTAGGTTTGACTTGGTTGACCTAGTTTGACTTCTAGGGTTGACCAGAGTTGACCAGAGTTGACCAAGTGTTGACTTTGGTCTAGATTGACCTAGATTCATGTAGTATTCATCGTAGTGCATCTTATTACTATTCTGGACTTGTTGTGACTTGTGCTGCTCTAATAGGAGCCAGACACCACTCATTGGACAGTACCTTTCAGTTGGACACTCAGATACCAGGCGAGTATATTTTCTGATCATTTCATATCATGTTAGGATTATATTTCCTGCTTTAGACTATCTTACTTGATGCTGACATGTTGGAACATGGATTGGTACTATATGGATCCCTTCATGAGATGTTATCCCCTTCGGGAGCATCAGATACTTTTTTCATGTGTGTTTCACTTACATCACGTATCATATGCTTCTATCATTATGAATATTCGGGAATCAGCTAGTGACTCATGTACCCTCATGATCACCGAGCCTTTACGAATCAATTCATGAATCACCCTTTATGGGCAATTAGTATAATCATGAATCTTGACGTAACTTGAATGGATCCTTGTGTATTGATTGGGGATGGGGGAGTATAAGTGAACATGTGAATAAATCCAAGTAGTGTAATCATGAATCAATTTTCAGTAGTGTAATCATGAATCAGTCCTTAGCCATTCACATGTTTATGCAGTACTCTGAATCACTAGCACTGTCTCTCTTTATATATATCATAGATATTTACTTACAGTCTCTCTTTTACATTATGCTATTTCTTCAGATCCTGTATTTTATTCTCTAGCATGATTATATTTCCTTTTCTGCTATGACTTGTTGAGATGTTTTGTACTCGCTCCGTCCTGACTGGACCTGTTGAAATATTACAGAGGATGAGGACGAGGCTGGCTGTCCTACCTATTACGGTGCTACTTTAGATGAGTGCTTGGACCTGGACCAGCAGCAGGTCCCACTAGCTGTGGATGACACACCCTTAGCTTAGGATGCTTTCATTTCAGTATTTCATGGATGATTGTACTTATTGATACTTAGGATCTGGGATTTGTATTATCTTAGACTTTCTGATGTACTTGGGATTTCCTTTCACTTCAGCAGTTTTATTTATCTATCTATCAGCTATGTTATTATCTGTTTTTCCTTGAGTTTTATATCATGTCGTGCTTCTCCTTCCTTAGTTGTGATTGAGTCTACTTTTATCATGTCACCCCCATTCGGGGAGTATAAACTGTTTAAGCTTTATATTGCTAGATATTGTGACCTAGGACAGCATTCTACCGCCGACACTGCGGCGTAGGCTGGACGTACCCACGTCTCGTGCCCTAACTCTAGGGTGTGGGTCGTGACACGTTTTTAGTGGTGGCCCATGCAGGTCTAGATTAGAAGTGTAGTGGTATTCGAATTAGAGTATCACTACAGCCTGCAGTAGGATATAGGACAATAATTTTTTTTTGGTACTCGATCACATTAGGAAAAATTCTTTTGTTGCCATCTAAATCCTTATTTTCAGCTGATCCTTTTGAATTTTAATTGTCCGTCTTTGTTATATCGCTTCTTTCTCAAAAATTGATACTCTTGTTTGTCTATCTTCAGGATAGTAGAGACTCGATCGCAGTGTACCATTCATGAGGATGCTATGGAGGGGACTGCTACCTCCCAGCCAGTACAGCAGGGCCAGGGGACTGCAGCTCCTGCCACCTTTGCTCGTATTGAGGCCCCGGCAGCAGCAGCAGGGGGTATGCTTCCACCGGCAGGAAGACAGGACCCAGTTCTCCCAGAGGATCCTTACCAGCAGCCACCTCCAGGGACAGTAGACGCAGTACAGCTACTAGCCTTCTTCAGGCAGTACATGGAGGGTCAGCAGACCCAGCAACAGAGGCACACGGCAGAGCTCACTCGGGGCGTTGAGCTGGCAGTGACAGCAGTAGAGAGGGTCATAGCTCAGCCAGCGGTAGCCCCGCAGCCGTACCAGCCACGGGAGAAGGGCATCCAGGACTTCCAGAAGATGCACTCGAGAGACTTCCGGGGGACAGAGGGGATCATGTATGCCGATGAGTAGATCGAGCATATGGAGGAGATCTTCAGGCTGGCTGAGATTCCGACGAGGCTCCAGATAGAGGCAGCGGCCAGCATGATACAGGATCTGGCCCGTACCTGGTACCAGACCGACCCGAGGGTCGGCACAGCAGGACAGACTTGGGCAGCATTCAAGAAGCTGTTCAAGAAGAAGTTCTTTCCAGACGCAGTACTGGAGGCCCTCGAGACCCAGTTCGAGGCCTTAGTCCAGGGGAGCCAGTCCGTAGAGGAGTACGCAGGAGAGTTCTGTCGCCTGAGCAGATTTATGGAGGACTTGACCGAGATGACGAAGGCCCGGAGGTTTCGGAAGGGCTTGGTAAAGGAGGTCAAGTCCTACACCAAGAACGCACGCAGTGCTACATTTGAGGAGATCCTGGTGGACGTACTAGCTGCAGAGGATGATCTTGAGCTTAGGCTCAAGAGGGGGCGAGATTCCCAGGGAGACAGCAGTAGCGAAGGACCGGCTAAGAGGCCACACTTTCAGCAGCAGAGGTTCCAGCCGCAGTAGTTTCAGCAGCCGAGGCATCAGCCAGTGCAGCATCAGCAGCAGAGGGTGCAGCAGCAGGCACCGAAGCAGCAGGCTACCCTCTGTACTTATTGCAAGAAGCCAGGGCACGGGTGGAACGAGTGTAGGAAAAGACTAGGCAGGTGCCTACTCTGTGGGGCAGCAGACCATCAGCTGAGGGAGTGCCCTATGTTCTCGGGACGAGGAGGAGCAGGAGCAGGAGCCAAGGCTCTAGGAGGACCGCAGAAGGGACCGTTGCCGACTCAGCAGCAGCGGTTTGTGTAGCACCAGCAGCAGGCCAGGGGAGGCCAGCAGGGGCGAGCTTTCGCCATGGCAGCTGAGGATGCAGAGGCGATAGAAGAGCTGATCGCAGGTTCGGTTCTTCTCGACTCTAGTCCAGCTTTTGCATTATTCGATTCCGGTGCTTCGCATAGCTTCATATCAGTATCTTTTGCGATTAGACACGGTATCATAGCTGAATCGTTGCCTAGGACTTACAAGATCACGACCGAGGGTGGCATTATCCTTGTACGTGATGTTTGTAAGGGTCGGAGAGTAGTTTTGGGAGGCCGTGAGTTGGAGGTGAGCCTGCTCGTAATGCTATTTCCGAACTACGATATAGTAAGGCATGGATTGGTTGAGCAGGCACCACGCCAGCATTGATTGCAGAGGAGGTAGAGTTCTCTTCAGAGCGCCGGAGGAGCCGGAGTTCGAGTACTCCAGACGTCAGGCAGAACAGAGCAGCGGAGTCTTCTGTGGAGTCTCGGTCGAGGAGCAGGCGATTCCACACCCCTTGATAGTAGAGTATATGGATGTTTTCCCAGAAGAGTTACCGGGATTGCCACCAGACAGAGACATAGAGTTCTCGATAGACTTGGTTCCAGGAGCGGAACCCATCTCTCATCATGTCTATCGGGTAAACAACAGCGAGCTGGTGGAGCTGAAGAAGCAGGTGGATGAGCTGCAGGACAAGGGCTTCATCCGCTCGAGTTCGTCGCCATGGGGTGCACCAGTGTTGTTCGTGCCGAAGAAGGATGGGTCAGTACGCATGTGTATTGACTATAGGGCACTCAACAACCTCACGATCAAGAACAAATACCTACTGCCGCGGATCGACGATCTATTTGACCAGTTGAGCAGAGCCCGGGTATTTTCTAAGATTGATCTGAGGTCGGGATATCACCAGGTGAAGGTGAAGAGGGAGGATATTCCCAAGACCGCTTTCAGGACGCGGTACGGGCAGTTTGAGTTTTTGGTTATGCCGTTTGGGCTAACCAATGCACCAGCAGTGTTTATAAACCTTATGAACAAGGTGTTCCACCAGTATCTGGATCAGTTTGTGGTGGTATTTATTGACGACATCTTGGTATATTCCAAGACTGAGGAGGAGCACGAGGAGCATTTGAGGATCGTGCTGGAGACTCTCAGGAAGGAGCAGCTTTACGGGAAGCTCTCCAAGTGTGAGTTCTTCTTGAACCGGGTGGACTTCTTGGGGTATGTGGTGACTGGAGATGGTATCTCAGTTGACCCCAAGAAGATTGTAGTAGTCGAGGCATGGGCAGTGCCAACTTCAGTTGCAGAGATCAGGAGTTTCCTGGGGCCGGCAGGATATTATCGGAGATTTGTGCAGGATTTCTCCCGGGTTGCAGAGCCGTTGACACGGTTGACCCGGAAGGATGCTGAGTACGTTTGGTCAGAGGAGTGTCAGGCAGCTTTTGATGAGTTGAAGAAGCGGCTTACGAAAGCTCCGATTCTGACATTGCCTTCAGGATCAGGTGGTTTCACTATTTATAGTGACGCTTCAGAAAAGGGGCTGGGTTGCATCTTGCAGCAGCATGGGAAGGTGATTGCCTATGCTTCCAGGCAATTACGTCCCCATGAGAAGAACTACCCTATCCATGACCTGGAGCTGGCAGCGGTGATTTTTGCTCTGAAGTTGTGAAAGCATTATCTGTATGGGAGAGGGTGGAGATCTTCACAGATCACAAGAGCTTAAAGTATGTGTTCACTTAGAAGGAGTTGAACATGAGGCAGCGCAGGTGGCTAGAGTTGATGAAGGACTTTGACATCCTACTTCAGTACCACCCAGGGAATGCCAACGTGGTTGCCGATGCCTTGAGTAGGTATCCGACAACCATGTGTTTAACCATGGATCGGCATTTGCTTGCAGACTTAGAGAGCCTTGGGATTGAGGTGATCGTGCCCGGGGTGCAGATGCAGTTATGGGGGATGCAGATTCAGTCGGACTTGGTGGAGAGGATCAAGTCGGCACAGTTCGAGGATGTTGCTCTGCGGTGTCTCCAAGAGCAGGTTCGAGCAGGATTGCTGGAGGGCAAGTTTTCTCTTGCAGATGATGGTGCCTTAAGGCACGGTTCCAGATTATGTGTGCCCAGCGGAGAGCTTAGGGAGCAGGTTATGCAGGAGGCCCACAGATCTCAGTACTCCATACACCCGGGTGCCAACAAGATGTACCAAGATCTGAAGGAGCATGTTTGGTGGTCAGGAATGAAGCGGGAGGTGGCTCGCTTCGTGGCTAGGTGTTTGGTCTGTCGGCAGGTCAAGAAAGAGAGACAGAGGCCCGGTGGATTATTGCAGCCGCTGCCCATTCCCGAGTGGAAATGGGAGCATATCACTATGGACTTCGTATCAGGATTGTCGCGCACACCAGAAGAAAAAGACGCGATTTGGGTCATCGTTGATAGGTTGACCAAATCGGCCCACTTTTTGCCATTCAAGGTGGGTACGTCTACAGATAGGCTGGCGGAGTTGTATATACGGCAGATAGTCAGGATTCACGGGGTTCCAGTCAGTATCGTCTCAGATCGGGATAGTCGTTTTACTTCCCATTTCTGGAGGAGTCTGCAGACCAGCTTGGGCACTCAGCTCAAGTTTAGTACTGCATACCACCCCCAGACGGACGGACAGTCAGAGCGGACTATTCAGACCCTTGAGGATATGCTGCGGACGTGCGTCCTGGACTTTGGAGGTTCCTGGGGGATCATCTTCATTTGGTGGAGTTTGCCTACAACAATAGTTTCCAGGCCAGCATTGAGATGTCACCTTTTGAGGCTCTGTATGGGCGTAGGTGCCGTACACCCTTATCTTGGGATGATGTTGGTGAGCGAGCTTTACTGGAGCCAGAGATGGTTGTTGATGCAGCCGAGAAGGTGAAGCTCATCAGGGACAGACTTCGCGTGGCGCAGGACAGACATCGGCACTGGGCCTATAGCCACCGGAGACCCTTGGAGTTTGAGGTACAGATTAGAGTAGGATTAGATTTAGGTTTGTTGTTGTGATTTTGATCATGTTGTTTATTATAATTAATTGAGACCTTGCTTGTGATTAGGTCAGAGACTAGGTTTTCTTGAGGATATCTCCGACTCGTGGTATGATACGTTTTGGTGGAGGCGGGAAGCTTAGCCCGTGCTTCATCGGCCCTTTCATTATCAGCGGGAGAGTCGGTGACGTTGCATACAGGCTAGACTTGCCGCCTGTACTAGTGGGGGTCCACAACGTATTTCATGTATCACAGTTGAGACGGTACGTGGCTGACCCTAGCCATGTGCTTGATCATTCGGAGATAGAGGTTGGGCCTTCTCTCAGCTATCCAGAGCAGCCAGTGGAGATTCTGGATCGACGGGAGAAGGTTCTGAGGAACCAGGTGATACCCTTGGTACGCGTTGCATGGAGGCATTATTCTCCAGGAGAGTCTACCTGGGAGCAGGAGGATGAGATGCGCGAGCGCTATCCTTATCTTTTTGGACCGTGAGGTATGCTTTCTATCCTTCTCATCAGATGTATTTCGCCATTCAATTTTGAGGACGAAATTTTTTTAAGGTGGATAGATTTGTCACTACCACATTTCTAGTGTGAGGGTATTTTTGTCATTTTTGGGGTAATTTAAATTTATTAGAATTTATTAGAATTTTTGGGAATTTTTAGGAATTATTTGGAATTGTTTGGACTAGATTGATTTTTGGCTAGCTTGGACCCATGTAGAGCAACCTAGGAGCTAACCCTAGTTAGTATGGACTTGGTTAGGTTATGTGACTCTAGTCTAACCTAGCCTAATCTATGGTTTGGTCATTAGAACCTATTTAGCTATAGAAATTAGATAAGTCATAAGTCATGACTTATGGTTTGAACCATTTAATAAAACAACTTAGCCATAGCCTATGTGACTTGGCCCAAAGCCCAAAATTAGCAAACCCTAACATTTTGTCCAGCCAACCTAGGGATTCCCCCACTATTTAATCTCTCCTAAAATCTAGGGCTAGCCTCTTCCTTAGGAATTTATTACAAGAGAAGAAAGAGGTGAGTTCCCATGTTCAAAAATCCCTAAAAAAAAATCCATTTTTCCTCCTTTTTAATCCAAACAATTTGCAATATGTTCTAATTATTGTTTTCTTGCTATTGAAATTGGTTGTTCTCAGTTTTCTATCAATTTGGAGGAGTTTCACCATCAAGGAGAACATCACTCATTAGAGCTTTTTGAGAGTTTTGATACATTGAGGTAACTCTCTATCCACACCATAGAATCCTGAGATTTTTGCATCAATAGGGAGCCCTAGACCTAATATTACAGTAGGAATAGGAAACCCTAGGTTTTTGTGTTATTTCGTGTCCTAACAGGACACGTATCAATGTCCTGTTCTTAGTGTTTATGGAAATGCCACTGTAGACTTGTTTGTGTTATTTTTGAATAATTTCTGAATGGGAAATTTTGTTTTGATGTCGCTTACAAGTTTTTAATGGACTGAGATTGTTTCGTGCTCGTGTCGTGTCATTTTAGACACGCGTGTATATGTGCTGCACACGCTCGCGCGCGGCCTGGGGGATCTCCTGCATCTCGGGGTCTCCACAGGACACGACACGAATTTCCTTGACACGAAACTTTGAGGGAACGTTGGGGCACCTCCTGACATCACGTTCCCCAAGTTTCGTGGGACTTCGTGCACTGGTTGATAAGAAATCGACCGTGTACAGGTTTTTCCCTGAGATGTGCGCACTGTCTAAACACGTACTGCTATGGCTTCGAATAGCTGGACACGACACACACTGACACAATTCAGGCACTTAGACACGAGCACCTATACCTAGTCTAGTTGGGGACACGAGCACGAGGCCCGAAGTGCTCTGTGTCGGGTGCACGACACGCGTGCACACCCGCACGATGCTGTCCAAAACCCTGTGTCTAGTTTGCCCGATTTCAGTTTGGATTGAATTGGACACGTTTGTGTCCACTCCAGTGGACACAAAATCATCACACAACACGTGGGTAATGTGTTTTTACTGTACCAACCAATAGATTAGTATTTTAGTTGGAATTGTTGGGTAATTTCCATTTTCCTATATTTTTCTGAAAACTGTGTGTATTCAATTTATCCTGTTTTTCTCCAGTTTTAATATATGATTTTGACAGTCCAATTGATCAATCTAAGTGTTGATTATTACATGTTTGAGTCCTTATTATGGCCCTCCTATGTGAATTCTACTTGTAGGTCAATTTTTGGGTGGTTTGGCTTTGAATTGAATTCGAATTATAGTGTTAGGTAGGGTTGGACTGTTCAAATGGAATACTGAGTTAGAAATCTGTTTTTTTGTTTTGATCAACTTGTGTACTGATCATCAGAGTCCTGAGATGATTTTCTTTCCCTTTTAACTGAAATAAATGGCTATTATTATATGTGGTTGATCCTTAAACCAAAATCTGAGATTTGTGTGTGTGTAAATCAAAACTGAGTTTGGGGTGTTTGTTTTAAATTGTTTTATTCAATACATAAATCTGAGTTTGATTGAACTGTTTTAACCTGAGTTTTGGGGGTTGTTTGATGTGTTGTTGAGCTCAAAACTGAGAATAGAAATGTGTGAATTGTTTCTTCAATACACCAACCTGGGATTGATGGGTGGGGGTGAATGTTGATCCTTTTTCACTGATTTTTCCCTATGTGTGCACTGTTTTCAGTTTTCATATTGCTCACTACACACACATTGTATTTTCTGTCCCTCCCTCACTGTTTCACACATGTATCACTTTACACACACACATTTGCCCCTCTCACCCTCACACACTTTTCACCTTCACATCACTCTACACACACACACATACACTTGGACACTTACACTAGTGTTCCCTCTCTATACACATGTGTATATGTATGTAGGTGGACACATAAGTTGTATGGTATACTCATTAGCCTATAGGTTGTATTCTAAGTTATTTCTATATTACATATATGTATATATATATTTTCTCTTGTAGATGTGTGATTATATATATATATATATATATATATATATATATATATATATATATATATATATATATATATATATATATATATATTATATATGTAGGCATATGGATATACTAGCCTATATGTATATAGGGATATTCATATACTTTCATATGTGATAATGGTATAGGTACATATGTGCTATTGGCCTATGGTGTGTCTATTAGACTAGTGGGCCTAGAATTGACTTGTGTAGTCTAGTTAGACTTAGAAATGGCTTGTTAGACCTAGATTAGACTAGTTAGACTAGTTGACTTAGGTTTGACTTGGTTGACCTAGTTTGACTTCTAGGGTTGACCAGAGTTGACCAGAGTTGACCAAGAGTTGACTTTGGTGTAGATTGACCTAGATTCATGTAGTATTCATCGTAGTGCACCTTATTACTATTTTGGACTTGTTGTGACTTGTGTTATTCTAATAGGAGCCAGACACCACTCCTTGGACAGTACTTTTCAGTTGGACACTCAGATACCAGGCGAGTACATTCTCTGATCATTTTATATCATGTTAGGATTATATTTCCTGCTTTAGACTATCTTACTTGATGCTGACACGTTGGAACACGGATTGGTACTATATGGATCCCTTCATGAGATGTTATCCCCCTCGGGAGCAACAGATACTTTTGTCATGTGTGTTTCACTTACATCACGTATCATATGCTTCTATCATCATGAATCTTTAGGAATCAGCTAGTGACTCATGTACCCTCATGATCACCGAGCCTTTATGAATCAATTCATGAATCACCCTTTATGGGCAACGTAGTATAATCATGAATCTTAACGTAACTTGAATGGATCCTTGTGTATTGATTGGGGATGGGGGAGTATAAGTGAACATGTGAATAAATCCAAGTAGTGTAATCATGAATCAATTTCCAGTAGTGTAATCATGAATCAGTCCTTAGCCATTCACATGTTTATGCAGTACTCTGAATCACTAGCACTGTCTTTCTTTATATATATCATAGATATTTACTTACAGTCTCTCTTTTACATTATGCTATTTTTTCAGATCCTGTATTTTATTCTCTAGCATGATTATATTTCCTTTTCTGCTATGACTTGTTGAGATATTTTGTACTCGCTCCGTCCTGACTGGACCTGTTGAAATATTACAGAGGATGAGGACGAGGCTGGCTGTCCTACCTATTACGGTGCTACTTTAGATGAGTGCTTGGACCTGGACCAGCAGCAGGTCCCACTAGCTGTGGATGACACACCCTTAGACTAGGATGCTTTTATTTCAGTATTTCATGGATGATTGTACTTATTGATACTTGGGATCTGGGATTTGTATTATCTTAGACTTTCTGATGTACTTGGGATTTTCTTTCACTTCAGCAGTTTTATTTATCTATCTATCAGCTATGTTATCATCTATTTTTCCTTGAGTTTTATATCATGTCGTGCTTCTCCTTCCTTAGTTGTGATTGAGTCTACTTTTATCATGTCACCCCCATTCGGGGAGTATAAACTGTTTAAGCTTACATTGCTAGATATTGTGACCTAGGACAGCGTTCTACCGCCGACACTGCGGCGTAGGCTGGACGTACCCACGTCTCGTGCCCTAATTCTAGGGTGTGGGTCGTGACAAGAGGAGAATAAATTTTCTCTCTCCTCAAGGAATATTTATAGGCACGAACGTGAAGTTATGCGCCCACTATGGCCTATGCGCCCAAGCAAAGACTTGGTCTTTTTGCATATTATGCACCTTCTACTTGCTGATGTGGACAAAGCATAGACATCGCATGAAGGATGGACCTCTTCAAATTTCGTTTCGATGAATCTGTCAGTTCAGATTTTCGAAGAAGATCTCAACAGCCATCTTTTGACAGCCTGGCAGCATCTATGCGCCCAAAGAGAGAGTTTTGCTATGCGCCCACAGATCCATAAGAAGACAGTCTCCCATGCTTCTTTCAAAGTATTTCGAACTCGTTCGAGTATCAAAAACTTTGAAAAGGGTCTTGTAGAAGCATAAAATTCTCAGCATTATGCGCCCAACCCAGAGGTGGCTATGCGCCCAAGTCGAGAACGGCTATGCGCCCAAGTCAAGAAGCAAGATATGCACCCACACAAGAGAGTGGTATGCACCCAAATGTGCAGACTCCATACGCCCATATGCGCCCCATGTGCAGTAATTTCTATGCGCCCACATGGCTCCTCCAGAAGGGGGCGCATAGTCCTCTTCCCATATTATGCGTCCAAGTCAGGACAGCTCCACGACTCGGTCAATATCCATGATCAGTCGTGCACCGAAGCATGTGGCCACGTTAGTCTCCACGAGCAGTTGTGCATCGAAGCATGCAGCCACATCAGTCTCCACGAGCAGTTGTGTACCGAACAATGCGGCCATGTCAACCCTACGATCTATCCACGATCATCTAGTCTTTATGCGCCTACACCCTATGCGTCCAAAAGAAGACTATGCGTCCATAGAGAAATCAGTGTATTTTCTCCATGTGTGCGCATAATAGTCGTTTCAATGCAAAATGACTATAAATAGAGGTCACATGCCTGTTCAAAAAGACAGAACAAAAAGCATTTCAGGGCCAAATTGCTGTCCTTCTTGCCAGTGAGCCGAGAGTTAGCAATTTTCTTAGGTTTTCTCCCACTTTTGTAAATCGGAGTGTCAACAGAGTAAAGGAGCAACTGCCGCTCGATCTCCATCGTCTTATTTCCTTAAAAAAATTGTACTTAGGGATTCTCTGTGCAGGATCTCTCAGGTGTACTCGATTTGTAGTGCCTTGCGCTAATAAGAAAAGACAGTGATTCTTCTCTTTTTTGTAAGTGTCTACAATTTCGAGTAGTTGTCATTGAAAGTAATAAAATACTGCATTCCAGTCTTTGTGGAAAATTGCTTGAAGTCATATATATATGAGTGCACCAACTCTAGAATATCTTTAATAAGATTCACCTGTCTAAACAGTTTTCTAACAATCTTCGTCTACGTACAGACTTACACTTCTCCATCTTCTTACCCCCCACATTTGAAGATAAGCCCTAGACTAGATATTTATTCTTTTATAATGCACAAGTTTTAGTCTATTGTGCTACAACTCAAGAGAAAAACCAGAAGAAATGACTACATTAACATTTTTAGACCGAGTTACAAGCTGAAGTTTGAATATCCTTTCGGTACAAAGGCTTTTTCGAAGTATGTTCATTTATATAACATCACCATATGTCAAGCACGAATGTATATCCTCAATTACAGAGCAAATTTCTTGAGACCATATTCTTAGCAATCACTGGTACGTGCTTCACATTTTGTAGCGTCAGCGACTTCCATGAAGTCAGATTCAGTACTACTGTCGCGATCCTTACTTCAGTGTGTGACTTGTTCGTCATCGAAACCTTCACGAAAGTATGCTTATATATGGTGAACAACTCCCTCTTTGAGCACAAATGGAAGGATGCACCAATGTCCACCTACCAGTCAGTATATATACGAGATGAGTCAACATGCACAATCATAGCCACTAAGTTAAGCTCACATTGGTCTTTCGATTTGGGCTTGGATCTGCAGTCTTTCTTGTAGTGTCCATTTTTGCCACAATTATAGCAAGTCACGTTAGACTTGGACCTTGGCTTGAAAGAAGCCAACATCACCTTTAGTTGGTTGAAGTCATTTTTTTGTAGGAAGCCTTCTGCTTTTCCTTTGAGTCTCCTGACTGTATCATGTTAGCCTTGGCAAGCTATTTGGATAGAGAGTCCATCTCTAGTTGTCCCTGGATTCATCTTCAACATGGATCCAGTGCAAAAGATCTTCCAACTCGATCTCCATCTTCTTCCTCTTCAAATCAGTCTTGAACTTGATCCAGTCCGGAGAAAGTTTGGAGACGATGACTCCCACCATGAATTTGTCATCTTTCTTTATGTTTTTCTCTTCAAGTTCATGCTACAATTTTAGCATCTTTTTGACTTGTGGAAGCATGACCTTCTCGTCTTCAAATTGCATAGTCAAGAATTTGTCGATAAAAGAGTCTTGGACATCTTCTCATCAGATTTGTAATGCTTTTCCAAAGACTCTCAAATGTCTCTAGCATAGATCTTCTTGCTATAAGTTTCTTCCATACAATCATCCATGGAGTTGAGAGTCAACAATCTGCACAAGTTGTTGTCTTTCCTCCACTTCATTTGTAAGGCAGTGGCTTCAACAATCCTTCGTGCATTATCAGTTTTCGGAAGAGTTGGTTCATGATCTGTCAACACATAATCGACTTTTATGAGTTGAAGATTTAAACTCTTGAACGATTTTTCATCGTTGTTGGATCTTGCTTTGAGATTGTTAGTCCCAAGGAAACAAAGATGTATCACACTAGCCAGGAACAGAGATTCACGTGAAACTGACAAAGTTTTATCTCTGCTTAATCTTGATGTTGTTGTCGAGGTTAAAAGATTCACGCAATACTATCAAAGTTTGTTCTCTTAATAAACTCGACTTCAACGATACTCCTTAAATAATGAGATTACATAGAGACAAATATTAAACTCGTTTTTGTTGCAAATGCAGTTGCAATTGAGATAGAATGTTTATAGAATAGGGGAAGAAGGAGAAGAAGATATGAAAAAAAATTGAGGAGTGATGAAGATCACCGTTGCTCAAAGCAAGATTCTTCCTCTATCGACGACTTGCTCCTAGGAACCAGCAAGTTAATGAAATAAATTTTTGGAACGCTCGTAGTCATCTCTATGCACAACTCGAATGGACTTACTAGATGTCCTTTCTTTCTTTTTCGTCTATCTCCAAAAGGAGGCAGAAGAGACTATTTATAGACAAGGGTGGAAACCCATCTCTAATTCTAGCCGGTATGGTACTAACATACCAACTCCCAAATATTGGGATTGATTACCCAAACCCTCATTCTACGCATATGCACACAATCTACGCAGCCCGCGCATCAGCACAGCAACAATGCAGCACATGCGCACATCCGATCATAAGCGCAGCAGCGCAGCATGCAAGGCGTACGTGCGAAGTGCTTCATCAAAGCGTCCATTTGCGTCCTTCGTCCGAGTCTGAGTCCAAGTCGCTAAGCTCCTACGAGACTTACCTTCTATGGAAATTTCCCAAAGAAAGTGACAAAATTTTAAATAGTTTCCTTGAAGAATTTAATTTAGCCTCTAGGAGAACAACCCACATGGGACAAAAAAATTATATATATATATATATATATATATATATATATATATATATATATATATATATATATATATATATATATATATATATATATATATATATAGGTGCTCAGCAAAGAATATAGCCTTCTTGACCGTCTATAGGTTTGCTGCATGACATTAGGTTGATCGTGCTAAAGAAAAGATATTCCAATGATCAATAGATCCGCACTTGCTAAGCAACTCTTTGAATTATCCAAATCATTCCCTTCGAAATATTTTTCTGAACACATAGCTAGTCATGGTTAGCCTGAGTTTTAAATTTACAGATTTGGATATGTTCAATATTTGCCAAATCATATACCATTCCTTTTTCCTTGCATGAACACCCACTCCTCCCTTATACGAATTTGATGGTTTTTTGAGTTATTAAGTTAGTAGTAAAAAAAAAAATGCACGTAATTGAAATGAGCAATTACTAATCTGTAAAAAGAGAATACATCATAATGCGTACAAACTTACAATAGTGAGGGATTGAATGAAGACGCTCTGTAAATAGAGAATACAATCATAATGCGGACAAACTTACAATATTGAAGGATTGAATGAAGACGCAACTATAAGCTGACTGGCTTCAAGAATCACAAAGACAAACAATAACAGCATGACACAATGGAGGATGACAGGATATTCAAATAAGAAGAAATTGCAGTGGAGGTATGTAGAACTGCCAATGAGTTCCCTATTGGAGTATACTCTGGATCAAGAGGATCCTTTGAACTTCTTCGCAATGTTGGCAAAGTACTCTCCTTGATGGTTTGCTTGCTTCAGTTCGAGCTCTGATGGGGTTCTAGAGCCATCACCAGCATAAGTTCCAGCACCATAGGGGCTGCCTCCTTTCACCTCATCCATCGCAAACATGCCAGCCCCAAAGGTATAGCCGATTGGTACGAAGATCATTCCATGGTGGACCAGCTGAGTTATCGCTGTCAACCTGAGTGATGAGAAGGAAATTAGCTCTCTTCTCAAACAATATAGAATCTAATAGGATGCGAAATGATTAGTACCCAATAGATATAATTATATACTATCTTTGCGATTTGAACTGACCTAAAATGCCTTAATTGCAAAAGGACAAAAAGAGAGGTTGATTTCAGATGAAAGGTTAAAGGGAGAATTTAAGATAGCGAAAATAACCAAAAAAAATGGTATTAACATTTATTCTAGGCATGAAAAAGAATGACAGGGAGTTCAGTAGAATTTCGGGTTCTAAACCAGATTCATTTGAAGCTGTCTAAGTTGTGATAAAAAAAACCTTGGATGATGAGTTCCAAACCAGAATGATCAATGATGAAAGCATATGCAGATTTGGCACGTACTTTGATCTTTAAATATCATGTGAATTATAGATATAACGGAGTAATGGAATGACTGCTCCTTTACATAATAATAATCTATAGACCTGGCATCCATAGGTTGTGAGAGAAGATGGATAAGGACAGTGAGATGTTTACCCATGTTAATATTATGTGTTGGACAACCATAACAACATACACTGGAAAAATACTGATACAAGTAAATAACTTCCATTTTCTAGAACTATTGAAGTTGAGATATTCTTATTATAATGAAGTAAAAGACTTCTCCAACAAAATATGCAGCATTTGAGAGTACTTCAACACATTGTAGAATTAAAAGCAATGCCAAGGGATAAGGAACCAAAGAAAGCTTACGGAGTAGTTTCTTGTCCACCGCCTTGGGATCCGGTGCTATAGAATATTCCAGCAGGTTTGCCCGCCAGCGACTGTGTTCTCCACAGTCCCCCAGTTGCATCCATGAAAGCTTTGAACTGTGCTGCCATCATACCAAACCTAGTAGGGAATCCAAAGATAATCCCATCTGCGTCAGCAAGTTCACTTGGCGTGATGATTGGTACATCACTCTTAGGAGGTGCACTCATTTTCGCAAGCACCTCTTCATGGAGAATTTCAGGTACCTAGTTCACTCAATAGGTAGGGGCCATGTTAGGAAGCTAAAAAGATGCTCGAACTAATAGTCTAATGTGATTTTTCAAAAAAACATAATAGTCACCAGTTACACAGTTTCCTGCTCACAGATGATTCCAGCCCATCAGCTGGTTCAGTGATTGGTAATCACTTTGAACTAGGTTATAAAAAGGTCATTCCAGATGTTCTTATGCAAGGTCTGGAGAGGGTCAAATTGGTCCATATCCTAAAACTTGGTTCAAATTGACGCAGTGCTGGCCTCACAAAATTATGAACATTTGATGTTGAAAGGAATGGTGCTATCATCAAAGTTTGATGATCGTCCATGAAATGTCCAAGATATATGTCGGCCATACATGTGCTTCATGATCCTCAAATTTAGCTCCAGTCCAATACAAAAGTAAACTGATGTCACTTGGAAATTTTAGAATCAAGTATACAAAACATGCCAAAAGGATCAACAGTGTCTACCAGCTTATTTCAGATACGCATTTGCTTGGTATGATTTGCAATTTCAGATATTAAGCAAAACAAGTGAAGAAGCATCAAACTGCAATCCTAAAAGTTATTTGAAAGTTGCCTTTTTCAATAACATGGGAGTCACTGTCAAATAGATGCAAGTCCTTGTAATATTACTTAACCTTACTACCAAAGGTCATCAATAAAATGGAATTAGATGCCTTTCTCTACTACAGATAAAGCAACTTCATCATAGAATAGACGTCAACCATCCAGGAAACTCTACCAACTCAATAGAAAAGTACAATTCTATACCTAACTTTTATATTCAAAGTATTAACTCTCGGAATAGTTTAACACCAAGATCTCAGCGAACCTACTGCACTCAATGGTTTGTTGAGCAGATAACACTTTACACAGTTCGTCGTTTGCAATTTGATATGTACTAGTCATATATAGCTTGTAAACCAGAGGCGTCATTACCTCCTTTGACTAGAAGGTGACTTATATTCAATTATCATGAAGCCAATGAGCACAAACCTGCCACAGTGTAGCTTCCACTCCTTCCACAGATGAAGCACCTTTCTTGATCTCTGCTGCTAGCTTCTCAACATGCCCATACATGGAGTAGTACCTGTACACAAATAAGATTTTTTTTGTCATTGTGTAGCCGAAAATGACTTTGGAAGACAACATATAGTATTCTATAAATAAAACAACGCATCTTTCTTCCAATCAATTTATGATAGTGAAAATGTTATGGTATCAAACATTGGAAGCTGCAAACAATTTGCCCTAGCATTGCTACACCTTGATCTTAATAACATTCACGTTCAATTTTTTTAGGGCATGCAAGAAATTTATTGAGCTGAGCCACATACTTCATACAAGGCGTCAGATAGTCATTCTTCAATGTGTCAAGCAACAATGTAAGAAATTAAACCAGTAAATTGGTCTATAATATGATGGAAAGACAATGCAATAGCCATAATTTCAATCAATCTTCTATACTTTCTAAGAGGTTAATGCATGTTAATAAAGTAGTACTTTTAATTACAGCTGAATCGAAAAAAGCAATAAATCTTTGTGCTAAACTTACTACTTGATTGGGACATATTACCTACACGCTTAGTAAGAACCTGACGAAAGGCAAATAATACAGTCTCAGGAAACTCCAGGTTTGTTTTACACCTCATCTTGATAATGAGAGTGTGTGTCAGGATTAACACTAGAAACGTAACTAAACAAAGGCATCACTGAAAGGGACATAAAGCATAGATACTGCCAATTAGTCAAAGATCATCTAGAAGCCCCATCATCATAATTACCAAAACCTAACCTACTGATGAGCCAGTGGGTCTCTAACCATCAAACACATCTCAAACACCAATGTAATACTCACATCTAGAAGCCCCATGAATTATAACAACAAACCTAACATGTTGATAGGGACTATGGGTCCTCAAACCATCAAAGGAAACCCAAAAACCATAGATTTGGCATTGTCAAACTCAATTTTTCTTCCTAAAACTTTTTGGGCTAGAAACTTAGAACCAAGCCGATGACTTTAACAGTTACAGTGAAGGGTCATTGTCTTTTGCAATATGTAATCTTGCTTACTTCCCTGCGGTATCTGCCAACTGCCAAATTTACACGTAGAAGCAAATTTTCAAATGAGCATTTTCAATAAGCTAAATAATTTTGCAGCATAACCCACTGAAACACTAACATATGTAAATAGGAAACAGCGGCAAGAATGGAATATTAAACCTTAGGTATTATAGTGTACATGTTCCCTAGTAGAGGCAGTGTGTTACGCCATCCTTATACTAGATAATTATCAATTTAATCAAAAGTTGGAAGTAA
Organism: Iris pallida; assembly: GCA_029216955.1. Lineage (NCBI taxonomy): Eukaryota > Viridiplantae > Streptophyta > Magnoliopsida > Asparagales > Iridaceae > Iris > Iris pallida. The sequence goes on from JANAVB010012596.1 coordinate 43,124, forward strand.
TAAAGAGAAAGCAGTTATCTTGTTATTTATTATATAGTCACCAGACTATCATGGTGATGCCAAAACAGACTCGGAAAACAATGGTGTGAAATTAGATCCTCCGATCACTTTGCACAGACAGTATGCAGCTAAGCATTAAAGATACAGCAGACTCTAGGGCTGATGAGGAAGCACAGACACTACAAAATTCGGGCCCGTTAATGTGTCGTGTCGTGTTTGACATGCATCGGAATACACTGGAGTTGGGAAAATATTTGCTGTGTTAGTGTTGTTTTTCATGTCCGTGTTGTGTTGTGTCGTGCCGTATTTGCATCCGTGCAACATAGTAAAATTTTAATAAAACCGTAAGCTTCATATTAGATTCATACCCAACAGATGTCAAACTAGCCATACACTAATTCAAAAGAGCTACATAAATTTGACTTTTTGATAGCACCACAACAACAAGAACAACAAATCCCCTTTCCAAATATCGGGATTCCAACTAAATCAGGAACACCTATAGATAAAAAATAAATAAAATAAATTGAGAAAAATAATGTTGTAATAAATTATTTTTTGTCAAATTACCTAAATAAATTGAACCAATAATGAGCTTCTTGTATCAAATTCATCAAATAATAACTTCAATCTTCCTCTTTTTCCTATTCTGAGTTTTCTAATTAGATCTGACCCATAATCACCAATATTTTCCAAATCCGTTGAACAACGATCAAATTAGCCATCGACTAATCGAATAAAGTTCCAAACTTTGACTAATTTGGATCAAGAATGAGCCAACTTTGACCTAAAATCCTGAAGTCTCCCAATTTCATCCTAAGATGTCAAACTTGACCTAAAATCACCAAAAAGTTCCCAAACTTGGCAACAAAAGTGGCATGATTCGACCAATTTGGATCGAGAAGTGAGTTCGCGCAATAGAAACAAGCAACGAAAGAACGTAGATCGAGGAGACTTACACTATGTAGACCTTGGTCTTGGTCGCCATTAATGGAGAGATTTTTGAGTTCTTGAAAATTCAAAGAGGGGGCCGCTATTGAAGTTTTTGAGAATGGAATAAAATTGAGAGACTTTTGGGGGATATTTATAGGCGAGAGCCTTTGTTCGTCTTCGTTTCGAGCCGCCCACTGGTTGGTTCGGTTCGCTAGCGTGGACCGGCCGGCCGGCCGGCTTTCTGGTGAAATATAGGGCCGGCCGCTTGATGTCACTGCCATCATCACCCTCACATGAGGGGATTGGGCTCTGGTCAGCACCTGTGGGTGACCTCACCTCCTCGTCATAAACTTGTGACTTTTAACATATTTTAGGGATTATTGAATATTCTTTCTTTTACATTTCCTTGGATGTTTAGATAGAATTAGAATATACATATTTATATATTCAAGAGGAAAAAATTAATATGGATTGGTTTATGCTTTTCAATCCTATCATTTAATGGTCACCATCATCACTATATATATATATATATATATATATATATATATATATATATATATATATATATATATATATATATATATATATATATATAGGCTTCAAAACGGCTCAAAAGTGAGCTGTCTAAGCCGTCATTATATCACGGTCCATTTTATTTAAAATAAATAAATTTTGTAAAAATTGTTAAAAAAAGTTTAAATTTGTCAACATGGAGAATTGAACTCAACCAAACAAGAAAAATGCCTCACACATTAACCACTTGAATTAGAAGAGAGATTTGATTATAGTTGGTTATCAGTTATTATACATGCAAAGCACGTGCATTTACTGGTATATATATATTGTCTCTTGTATACCTTAGTAAATGTATGCTCTTATTACTAAGGATGTTAGTCTTTTTGCAAATATCAACCACTTGAAAGAAAAGAAAATGTAGTACTTGGGGAAAGATTTTAGAAACATGGATGTTGGTATGTTATTGCTGCCATGACAAATGTTTGAAATTTTTTATAAAAAAGATGACAGTAAAAAGGGGTTGTGTTGAAAGCTTTCTTTTTCTTTTCTTCCTATAAATATTGATCATGTGTATTTTGGTTACTCTAACCATATTTAAAATTTTCAAAAATAATATGAGAATAATAAAAATAAAAAAATTAAAAAATTAGAGAATATATTTTATGACACGTAGAATTATGAACATAAACTATGTAATCAATGAAGGCCGCGAGAGAGTATTATTAATACAAATATGTTTTTATTCTAATAAAATTCTCAAATAAACATTTTAAACTCAATTAAATACAATAATGTGTTTTGCGAACTACATTTTTTCCCTTTTGCGAAGTAAATTTTTCTTTGATCGTGTTAGTTGTATTCATTTCTTTAAGATGTTACTGTTAAAATGCAAATAATAATTATATGTTATTGTAGTCGAAAAATGAAAAGAGAATTCCAAAAGAAATCTAAGTAGAAAAATTGTAATGCCCTGTTCCGCACAATGCATTGGGCTAATTTGTTGGCTCGAATGCCTAGTTAGACTTGGGTTCATGCAGAAAAATTAGTTATAGATCTACGTGATCAGTATAATTTTTTGTTCCAAGCGAAGACATTGTGTTGGATTCTTGGATTGTTTTGGATGGTTTGTTTTAGTTGTGCGAACTGTGGGATTTGAGAACTGATACAGACTTGTTTAATTTGGTCAGATGGATAGTTTATGGAGTAGGGCTCGTTTATATGCTTGTACCAGTTAAGAAGTTTGTGTATCACGTTAAATCGTTTATTTGAGAAATTGTTTGGTATCGGCTTGGTCAAGACAGATAGGTATTTTTTCATGGTGGATGGTTTTGATCATTCTCTCCTTTACCTTCACACTTAATAAAATTGGACTAGTTGTTTGTCTTGTTTGCTTTGTTCCATGAGTTTTTTAATACTAATAAAAAAAGTATCATGCAGATACAAGGGCAAGGGTTTGTACATATGAAAATATACTGTTAAGTGTTACCAACCCAACTCACCTAAACCAACAAAATAATCATATAAAGTAGACAGTATATTAAGTGATCTTTCTATTACTCTAGGATCTATTAATAATTCATAATCAGGAACATAAACAAATGCATACCACTTATCAGTGAATCTGGCCCATGACTGGTTATCCTTTACTGTAAAATAAGGATTAGAATGTGTCACCCAGCAAACACAAGTACTACCAATGCAACCTGACTATATGACGGTCACTAGTGACTGCACCAATAAGGACTATTTATGGTATTAAGATGTCCCTTCCAGTGAAGGCAACTAGCCCCACTAAAGGTCTCATATTACTCATGCTCACATCTAGCAAAAATCATACATATTTCTCCTATATCGACATGGTTCTGTAACCCCAAATATCGTTCGAGGAATCAAACTTTGTGCACAAATTGTCTATGACAAATCAAATACAACTATATACAAAATATGTGCATAATATTGGAACAACTTATAAATAGATATAACATATTCTATATCCATATTCCATATTCCTCGAACCATCGCTTGTATACCACATCCCCACAGAATTATCTCAACTTGCAATCCAACAATCCCAAACAATCAACTAGCGATCCAACAATCTCAAACAAATTCCATAAATTACTTCCCACATAAAGGCTCAAACAAATAGCACTATTTTAGTCATACATTATAGAGTCTACAATTTTGTTTCATAACAACAAGTGATGCATCTATTCTAGAATTCTCTTATTTAACAAAAAGTTCAATGATCATCACCACCTTGTTTATACACCAACATTCAAGCATAATAAATTCTCGAGTATGCAACAGTTCATACAAGTTATAAATTCCATATATATCAAAGTAATAAGAACGAAAGCATATAAGTACTCTATTTTATCGTGGTTCTTTTTATTATGGCATCCCCTATCATAGGGACATAGCAAAGGAACATAAGAATTTTTGTATAGAAGTGGAGATAAAGGAAGGAAGGGTTAAAGACACACACAAGTTTGAAAAAATATTGAGAGAAATGATAAGGAGGAATTCCTGCTCAACGCTCGAGCCTCACCTTAGCTTCTTCTTGAAATCACACCGACCATGTTTCAATATACTTTTTTCTATCTTCCTCTCTCTTTCCCTCGCAATTAAAAATAAATCTAGCAACCAATAAAAAGCAACCAACAAAAAGCAAACAATTAAAGAGAACAGGGTTTATCATCCAAGATACGATTCAATGTATTTGGACTCAATTCCAACCACATCTAGTCAAAAGATGGAGAGGATCCCAAATGATTTGTCCCGTTCATATATACACCAAAAGGATTTTCCAAAGATATGATTTGATATAACGCGAGATCTTCTTAATATATATAATCATACAAGTGGATGTTGCCTGATAAACCATTTATGTCATGTCCCGATTCAAAAAATCGTTCGTCCTCGCTTGATTTTACCGAATCGATCGTCCTCGCTGGACGTGATGTCGTACAAGTTTGGAGTTGCATACGCACAAGGCAAGATGACAGGTTCTTAAAATGGTTATCTTTTATTCAACATTTAGTAGCGGAAGAAACAGAGTGTACGAAATAATTATCTTTATTCAATAAGCAGCGGAACTACAAAGGCTTTCAATAGCCCCAATGAATCATATCAGATTGGCTTACAAAAATCAAGTTCTCTCTTGCCCACAAAGGATTAATTGTTCCATACATCATGTCTTCTATATCTCGGTTGCATCAATCATGTTGCAAGTCCGAGCATCAATATGGTTGAACATCTCAAAATGCTACAGTATTCCATGTCTTAGTGCGTTAAAGCGAAGCTCTGTCACAAACAATCCATTCCCTGTGTCTTACAAGCAATCCGGTGGTAGATCAGTACTAATTCTCTCGCATACTGATATTGACCAACTTTACTAAACCGATATTAAGTAATTTATGAATTATGCAGCTTAATTTATGATCTTGCTATATTTTCCTTAGGATCATTTCTATGACATATTCGAAAGCAGTCACTACAACAGAAATACCCTTTAATGACGGCTAAAAACCGTCATTAATCACGAACCATGACGCTTTTTTTCTTAATCCAAGCGTGTTATGAAATCGGGTGTTATAAATGTTTTTCAAAGCGTTGTAGATAAATCGTCCGAAAATGTCATTAATAGATTGAACTTCTACTACGTTCTATTTTCAAAGCGTTATGGATAGTTATGTAAAAACGTTATAAATATTTAATATGGTTGGAAGTCAGGACATTTTGAAAGCGTTATGATTGGTCATTTGTATAACATTTATAACGCTCTATACTGCATGTTATACATTCCAAACCCTGCTCAATTCAATTCGAAAACAACCACTTAATTTGAACCATATTCACAACAAAACATTGAAATGTAACATTAATCTCCATTTTATTGTCTCAAAATAGGGTACATTCCATTGTCTCAAAATAGAGTACACTTTAGCTATCATTCCATATTTTTCAGGCCATATATATATACATCTTCACAAAAATCTATAGATCAGTATCTAATATAGTTAGTACACTTTACATCAAAACTATCCACATATCCCACACCATAACATACAACTTAGTCACATGAAGACCTGTGTCCACAGCACATGTACCCTGCAAAAGATAAAACAAGGTTTAATAAAATATAATGATATAAGTCCTGATTAAAAAACACACATTTATAAGATCACAATTCAACATATGTTGTGGGAAACTGTTGTGTGGAGTTTCTGTCAGATTCATCTTGTGTATATATAATGTAACTATCAGAAAGATGTTGGCTAAGGCCTGAGGCTATTGCCTGTAGGTAGGGCAAGTGGCAGCAGGCCAGGCCAAAGCAGTAGGCTACATTAGCAGCAACAGGGGACTCATTCCCCCCCCCCTCCAGCTTGACCTGCTGTAGGCTCTTGGCCATAGGCCTACGCAAGCAGTGAGCCAGTGCCAGTTAATGAGTATTTGTTTTATGTTGAGTATGACAGGTATGCAAGACCTGGGAACAAATTTAGGTCAACAACATACACATATGGACAGGTACAGGCTCTAGGAAACTTAGTGTACCCTTAGAGTATCAATGGTTGAATTGGACAGGTAGGGTATCAGAGATCTCTGCACATGAGGCAGACAAAGAACTGGGGCACAGCCTTGGGAATTACATGTGTAAGAGATTAGGAGGCCATGTATAAGTGATTCATCCATAAGCTGCTTTGTGTGTCAAGTTGGTATAAGTGTCAATGACAGGTATATATAGGCATGTGTTTCACCATGTGTGTCATGTTAGAGGGGTGTTCCAGAACTGAGAATCTATGTTGAGTTTGTTTATAGTTTTAAAAAATGACGGAACTGAAAATCAATGTTGAGGTTGTTTGTAATTTTAAAAAATGATGGTTTACGTTACAAGAATCAAAATGAGAATCCATGCAATTGAGAAAGATACAAAGAGAAAGATGCAAATAGTAGATAATACGAGCCAAACTTAGCGTCATTTGTCAACAGGTGGATGATAATACAAAAATATTTTATATAAGAAATTTCGAAAAGATGCCTAAACCACTTGATCATACAAAAGATGCATAAACAGCACATGAAATATTTCCAGTTTCTTTATATAAGAAATTCCCAAAAGATGCCTAAACCACTTGATCATACAAGAAATGCATAAACAACACATGAAACATTTTATCTTTTGTTATTAACTTAAATATGAATTGAAGTATTATTCTTATCCATAGCAGCAAAGTAGAAGAAATATGGGAAAAGCTTATGCTATTTGATTGAAAATCAAAGCTGTGATTGATGTTTCAAAATCCACAACAAATCCACAAACCCTAACAAATCCATAACCAAAAATTGATGTTCGACAAACAGAACAGAGGGTAGGACTATCAGTCATAGTTTAGTGAGTGTCTTGAGTGTATTGTGCCCATGTGACAGTAGGGTGTCTCGTATCAGTAATAGAAATGAGTGAAATGAGTACCTTGACCCTCATGTATCCATATGATTGGCAACAAATTCGATGAATTCGCATCGGACATTGTAGCTTCCCTTCCCAAAAAGTTTGAAATATTTTATTATTGTTTATTTTATTTTAATGGTGATTTTTAGATTTTATAAATAATTAATTATTGGCTTATTGAATTTTATATTATTTTATTGAGGCTATATATTATTAATATTATTATTGTGATTATTAAATATAAATTATTTATTATTATTTATCGTCATTTTATTCATTATCAAAAGATACAAGTGTATATATAAATATATAATATAATATGTGTGTGAATATATATATATATATATATATATATATATATATATATATATATATATATATATATATATATATATATATATATGTAAATATATATGTACATAATGATAGGTATATATGGGAATTTATATACATGCATGTGTGTATATATATATATATATATATATATATATATATATATATATATATATATATATATATATATTGATGTCTGAATAAACAAGCAAGTAGTTGTTGAACTCTCTATATAGAATCAGCTAGGAGATGAACACTAATGAGATCTCATTGGACTTTCTAGATGGTATAGATGCAGACAAAGATACCAAGCTTCCATAAACTGAGATAGTGTAAGAAGAGAGGAGCAACAACAGTGGTCTAGCCCCTGAACCCGAAACCCAGGCCCACAGATAAACCGAACCCAAGCTCTCCTTCCCGGAATTAAACACAATTTATAGTTCAGTTTTTGTATTCTATAAACTGAAGCCCACCCGAGTTCACCCTGTTAAATTTCTACAGAACCTAAACAGAGACCCCATCGTTCAGGGATATACATAACATGTATATAGGGCCGAGCAGCCCAAGCCCATGTGCAGTAAACCCCCAAGGACCCGGCCCGACTGTTCTAAAACACAGCCGACTACAGAAGCCACCCCGATTATATAGTTGAACGATCAAGAGAATCAACGGCAAACCCTAACTCCAATGCGCGCCACCACTCCAGGCTGCGCAACCCTCCCCGTGCGCGTGCTTACGCGCCGCCGCAGGCGCTCTCCGGCCGGCCAGGCACGGCGACGAGGCGGCAATGGTCGCTGAACAGTGCCAACAGGACTTCTACGGCAGAACAGCAGTTTTTCCGACCCAGGTTCGACCTCTCTTTGCTCCTTCATCTCGAAGTCTATCGACGAACCGATTGGTTCGTCGCAACCACAATATATAGGGCTAGGAGGCCTGACAAATAGTTCAACCTTAGGTGCCCTGGATTTTCCAGAAATTAAGTCGAAAGTTCGACGAAAAATCTGTTTATAAACAGGACGATTACAGTCCAAACTCCCATGTTGGGAGACGAATTGAGGATGATCCATTAACTTATTAGAAAAACTATTTGAAGACAGTCCTAGACACCATGTAGGGCTTCACAACCCTTTTTGTGGATTTGGAAATCATCGACTGAGCGTCGAGAAATCAGTTTCCAAAGTTAGAGAAAAATCTGTTTTCAAATCAATAAAATCGCTCCACACGACGTGCGTCACGCCAATTGGGATGACGTGGTCGTGAACCGAAGGTATGGAAAGCTGCGTAACGGCTTCGTGGTCGTGTGGGCTTTGACGGAATTCAAATTGGTCCCGTGTGCGCGACGAATTTGATGCGTATCCGTCGAAATTTACCGTATCGTGCACGTTGTAAATTCTCCAATTACTTTGTGCCCGCTCGTCAGATTGAGACAAAACTTACGCCAGCAGGACCGTATCGTTTTTTTGGTCCTGCATGCCAAGTTTGGTCCAATTCTGAGACAGTTGAATCCGACGTCGTTTTGCGGGCCCCACGGTCCGACTCAACGGACGATTTTGTGCACGGCCCGCCGAAATCCAACTCTGGACATACGGTTGGGTTCGTATCGAAAAACTGGATCCGTAGACATGTAGTTTGACAACTTTAGAGACCGTTGACTCTAGCACACTTTTCGGTGCAAAGCGGGTCCAACGACGGACATCGTTTTTGTCCGAAATTATCGTTTTGCCCCTGTATCCAGAATTGGACGTAAGGACAGGCAATCCTAGCTAATTGGACTATTCTGAGATCATTGGTATTGTTTATTTCAGCTTTCGGGGACTGTTGTACGGGTTTTGACTATAGTGGCATATTGAGTGGTTTGGATCATCGGTTTCACCAGCACAGGACCACAGGCGAGTACAGTTTATTGTCTGTATTTCGATATTGATTTTCACTATATTTCATTGGTTGGTCATTAGTTATGTGATTATTTTCTATTATAAATTGTTGAGTCGGGAATGAGAAGTACCAAGGATGTGTGATCTGACCTTAGACCATGTAGACCGTGTAGACCGTGTAGACCGTGTTGTATTTATTTCTTGTAGACCGTGTAGACCGTGTTACATTTATTTCTTGTAGACAGTGTAGACAGTGATTTATTTATTGTAAAGTAGACCGTGTAGACAGTGATTTATTTATTGTATTTAATCTGTGTAGTTCGTGATTATTATTCTGTAGACAATATTTCTTTATTGCAATATTTTCTGTAGACCGTGTAACTGTAGACCATGTAATTATAGACCGTATAACTGTAGACCGTGTAATTGTAGACCGTGTAACTGTAGACCGTGTAACTTTAGACCGTGTAGACCGTGTCGCATAATTGTCCCGAGACCGATCACATATCAAAGGTACTTCTAGCAGTTGGGAAAGGTCTGTTGTGTCTATTTATTTACTATTGGTTTTCTGTATTTCCTGTTTATTTTCAAAACTCATAATTGATGTCTAACCTTTGTTTTATAGTCATCTTCTTTATTGAAATTGCATTCAGTGGATTGTGCTCGTTCCATTCCTGACTGGAAACCATATTTTTCAGGTTAGCCGTTGATTCATTTAGCATGGGGAGTTCGGGTGTACTTACAGACGAGCCTAGAAGATTAGTTAGATAGTCAAGTTATAGTCATTCATTGAATTGTACAAGTTTATATTCTTCTACAAATGTAAAAATTGTGATTATTGTAAGTTAAATTAGTTTCTGTGAATGAGCATTGGATTATTTGTGATTTTGATCTTCATGGCCGTGACAGCGTTCTACCGCCGACACTGCGGTGAAGGCTGACTTGGACACGTCTCGTATCCGTTTAAAAAAAAAATGGGTACGGGTCGTGACAGACATCATCTAGTTCTTCCTGCGTGTATGTTGATTCCAGAATATAACTTTAATTGCTAGAGTTAAAAAAGAAGAAGAACATGACTTAGGAATAGTTCATTTCGTTATTACAAAATAGAAAATGGTTTACAATTCCCTATATGTGCATACGGGTATAAAAGGTAACAAAATGTCAAAATATGTAAGAATATATATTGAGAAAGTCTATATGAATCATCTACATAACTACAAAAGAGGGTCAAATAAACCTAAAAAAAGAGTTGGTCAACGCTCACATCCAACATGACCGATATCATTTAATCTAAAGATGTACAGTCAAACAATTGCATATATTGATGTCAAAGATCCATCCCACCCTCAATGCATGAGCAACGTGCACACTGTAAAAAATAAGTTGTATTGCCTGGAATAATTTAATCTAAGAAGAACAGGACTTGATTTAAAGACAATATGACATGGCACATACACAAACACGGTACCGATTTCTGCATGACCTGGAGTAATTTCGAGTGTAAAATGCCGTGTTCAACATGTGTCATACACGATGTTACAGGGACATTGATCTCTTTCTTGTCCATAATTTCTAGAAAATAGGACAATTGAAAAGAACATGTCTCCATGAACCAAAACAAACCTTGCTACCCGAACGTGTCTCTATGAAGTTGAACTTGTAAGTATTCATTCGAAAGCAATGGAATTAACACCCTTCCACACTGCAAGAACCAACAAAGAAATAAACAAGAAGATGAACCAATGCGCGGACGAAGAAAATACCTCACAAATTAGTAAAAAAAAGAAAATTCTTTCAAAGATTTCCAAACATGCATTCAAAGATATTTTAGCCATCTTTTGAAAACTAGGAAATAGAAAATAGGTCAAAATTAGGGCATTTTACTAAAATCAAGTCGAGGCATTAGGGCATTTTACTAAAATCAAGTCGAGGCTGAAATTAGGGCACAAAATAAGAAAAAATTTAGGATAAACCTTGGGGAGCGGGAAGCGGGCTGAGGGGAGTTGGGGCGCGGAGAGCGGGGAGCGGGCTGAGGGGAGTTGATCGGGAGCGCTGGAGCGGGCAGAGAGGAGTTCGGGAGCGCCGGAGCGGACAGAAGGGAGTTGGGGAGCGGGAGGAGAGAGAGAAGGAGAAAGAGAGTAAGTGCGGGAGAAGGGACTTTTCGACTTAAGTGCGGGAGTAAGTGCGGAAGAGTCGAGATTTCGACTTAAAATTTATATTTTTTTCATAACGCTCGTACCACTGAGAGACATTCAACAACGCTTTTATAGATAACCGTCATAGATTACAGTCTTACTGAACTTTGATGATGCTTCTTTATCAGTCGTCATTAAATCCCTTTATCAAACGTCATTAAAGGGTATTTTTGTTGTAGTGAGTAAAGCATGTATTTTATGGTAAGCATGTTATCATTTATTCACGTAAGCATACATGCAACATTCAGCAATCTTGTGTCGTTTCGTGTCGCAACTTTTACAAACTCAACACACTCGCCCTTGTACTGACGTAAGGAAAATATGCCTACCATCTTTCCTGTCATGTTATAAGTAATCTTTGTGGAGGATTTCTGTGTGTCTGAACTTTCAGCCCACCGTTCTTTAACTATATGAAGGTCGTTGCGTATCCGCGCCTGAATGGACTAACTTGTTTTTCTTCTCAAATTGGGTAACCCGACGTCATCCCCGTAATGGTTGCAAGCCTCTGTATCCGAAGGACGCCGAACTTACCAACAATTGTGGCTTATCACATCAGTAGCCGATCGTTAGTCGTCTTAAAGATATGCACCAACAATATTTATCCATCCCCCCTAGGCCGAACGGTCGCAGTGCCCCGGCCAATAACTATTCAAGGAAAATCATCACACCCGTGCATGGGCAATATCTCAAGTCCATTCGACCATGCAACATGCATCAAATTCATACAACCAAACATAGTCTTAAGTTCGAAACTCAAACTTTGCATCATCTCGCATTTCTCTTTCTTTCAATATTCTTACTATTTCTTTCTCTCTCTATGTTCTCACATTCTTTATACGATTCTATTCTTTCTTTCGATGTTTCATTGCCTCGACTCAATGTAAGTGAACGACCCGAAAGTCCTAAAAAATTCAAGGTAACACGCCGCATTCAATAGTTATTCGATATCCTTCGACTTGTCCATTCAATGCACACCTCGATTCAATCTTCTAATGTGCTAGCCTTATGTTTATTTTCCTCCTACTCGTGCACTTGAGGCATGCGTCGATATGTTCTATGGCTCGTGCACTAGGGCACTCGCCTTGATATAGTCTTTCAATGTTATAGCCTTCTAGCTCGTACGTGGGGGCACGAATGACTCGTGCACTAAGGCACTCGCCAATACAGTTATCCCATGTTCATATGGCTTGCACACCGAAGTGCTTGCCCTTACGATATTTCGATGTTCTATTGCGACTCGTATATGTGATGTACGTTTCAATTCAATTGTTCTTAATGTTCGACACACACTATAATTTGTCTTCTTTGAGCCGTGTCTGTGGACTCGATAGGTCAACTAGCATACAACGATATATTTTAATTAGGAATAACGGAGTAGGAAAGAAGGGTCAAAGTCCTCCCACCTTAAGCCGATATGCTTTATCGTTTCGTCGAGCCGATGCAGCTCGATTTCATAAGTTTGTTTGCACGACCAACTCTTCTAGCTTAGCCATTCGAGCACTTCGTATTGCGTTGAACTACTCGACTGATTCGGGCTACCATTCCCTTGCCTCAATCCGTTGTGAGACGATGCTTTAGTTTTGCGGACACTTTTGCAAATGAGGCAAAATGTCGACCTCTTATAATTAGCATAAATGCATAGCCTGTACACGAAACCAACTAAAATCAACACTTGTCCGAACCAAACTTATGCTTTGCATCGATTCGATTTATTGGATCTTTGAACCGACTCAATGCTTTCTCGTTCCGGCCAAAGTAACTCTATGCATCAATCCGACTTGATGCATTCCTCTGGTCAAGGTAACTCTTGTATCGATTCACATCGATACTTTTTCAATGCAACTCTTCGAGTCAATGACTCAGCATAATGTACCGTGCGGAGTGGGGCATTACAATTTAATCTAACCCAATTAAGCAGGTTCGCATCACCAGCCAAATCCTACGATTTTCTATGCAAACCTAAATCCAACTAGGCTATTCAAGCCACCAAACCAACACAATGCCATAGCTAGAAGCACGAAATTATAATCATTGTGGAGGAGATCTTATTATATTTAGTTTCCCTCAAGTTTGGCAAAGTTTATTTGAATATGCGAGATACTTTACTGTTGATAAGGTAATGCATGTGGGTCACTTTAAGGGTAAGCCATATCAAGTCTCTGTTGGGAAAGAAGCGCGGAAACCTTTCCCCAAACCGGAGAGTACCTGCGAGAGGACCGAGCAATACAACGCACGAACCCAAAAACAACCATACAAAATAATCCACGCAGAGACCGAGAATTTTTGACGTGGAAAACCCTTGCGGGAAAAACTACGGGATGATCGGAGTCCAACCCTGAGAAGCCTCCACTAATGGAATAGAAGAATTACACCCTCTACAAATCCTCCCGATCCAAATCGGATCCCCACAACACTCAGAAGTAAGAACAATGATTACAAGGCTACGAAGAGCGAGAACGACGAGTAGAGATTACCCGAAACACGATCTCCTTCGAAAATGACCTTCAATCCTCCGTCTTCTCTCCCGAAGTTGTAATGGCACTCTTGCCTCCTTCCTCTCTCCAAGTTGTGTTCTCCACAATTGTGTTGCCTACAGAGTTAGGGTTTGGAAATCCCAACTTAACTCCCTAATCCCGCAACAAACCTGGACCATTGGATTAGATCCAGTGGTAAAAAATCACCCAGATTCCCGCATCAGCCCCGACGACACAGAGTTCGGCCAGAACTCTGTGTCGGGCAAACAGCACCTAACGCCAACATTCTGGAACAGCCAGACCGAGTTCGGCCAGAACTCGGCCTGGGACCGAGTTCGGGCCGAAATCAGCAGACCCAGTCCAGAACCTCCCTTAGGAGCAGCAGCAGCAGTAGCAACTCCGCGTCGCCTACTTCCCGAGCTTCTTCGACACACGAATGGCGCTCGTCGCACTCCGGGGTCTTCTCCACATAGGTTGGGAACCCCACCCACTCCAACAAATCTCCCCCTTCACAACTATGGGGAGGATGTCGTCATCCCGACGACCTGTCTGCAGTACTCAAACTTCCTCCTTGGTAGAATCTTCGTGAACATATCAGCTCCGTTGTCATCTGTATGAACCTTCTCAAGCTCTGCGTCCTTCTTCTCTACCACATCCCGTATCAAATGATACCGAGTCTCGATGTGTTTGGACCGGCTAGGAAACGTCTGATTCTTCACAAGGTGGATAGCACTCTGACTGTCGCAAAGCAAAGCATACTGCTCTTGCTTCAGTCCCATTTCCTGCAGCAGCTTCTTCATCCACAACAGCTCCTTGCAAGCCTCCGTCGCCGTAATGTACTCTACCTCTGTCGTTGACAAGGCAACACACTTCTGCAACCGCGACTGCCACGATACTACTCCTCCTGCAAACATCATCACGTAGCCCGAAGTCGATCGCCTCGTGTCTACATCTCCAGCCATATCAGCGTCGGTATACCCAACCAGCTTCGGCTCGTCACCACCAAAGGAAAGTCTCCAACCAGCAGTGCCCTGAAGATATCGTAGAATCCACTTGACCGCACTCCAATATACCCTTCCAGGATTTGAAAGATACCTGCTAACCGTACCAACTGCATGAGGAATATCTGGCCTCGTACACACCATAGCATACATAAGGCTCCCCACAGCTGAGGCATATGGAACCCGCTCCATATCTTCCTTTTCGTCCTCGGTAGATGGACACTGTTCCTCAGTGAGCTTAAAGTGAGCCACAAGAGGGGAACTCACTTTCTTCGACCCGTCCATCCCGAAACGCTGAAGTACCCGGTGAATGTACTTCATTTGGGACAAGTGTAGCAGCTTGGACTCTCTCTCTCAGCTGATCTCCATCCCAAGAATAGTCTTCTATGCGCCCAAATCCTTCATAGAGAAGGCCGCGCCCAGTTGGCCCTTAAGCTCCGCTATCCTAGTGGCATTCTGACCCACTAATAGCATGTCATCTACATAGAGCAACAAAATAATGAAATCATCATCGGCAAAATACCTCACAAATGTACAATGGTCCGACGTCGTTCGAGCATAACCATGCTCCCCCATAAATGACTCGAACTTCCTGTACCACTGCCTCGGATCCTGCTTCAGACCATACAAGCTCTTCCTCAACCGGCAGACCAAATGTGACTTGCCCTTCTCACAGAATCCCTCTGGCTGCTCCATGTACAACTCCTCCTCAAGATCACCGTGGAGGAATGCCGTCTTCACGTCCATCTGCTCGACCTCCAAGTCGAGATTGGCTGCTAATGCTAGCACCACCCGAATAGACGAATGCTTGACGACAGGCGAAAAGATCTCATCATAATCCACACCTTTTCGCTGACCGTAGCCTTTGACTATCAGCCTCGCTTTGTATCGAGGGCGAGTAGCATCATCCGTCTGCTTCACTCTGAACACCCATCAATTCTTCAAAGCCTTCTTGCCTTTTGGCAATCGCACCAGATCATAAGTGGAATTGGTGTGCAAGAAACTCATCTCCTCCTGCATAGCCTCCATCCACTCCTGCCTGTGTTCGTCTTCCATAGCCTCTGCAAAACTTTCGGGCTCTTCCCCGTCAGTCAATAGCATATACTCATCTGGTGAGTATCTCGTAGATGGTCGACGATCCCTGTCACTCCTCCTCAAAGGAACCACTGGTGCTGGCTGTATACCAACAGCCTCCTCCCCTTCAGGAACTACCTCTCCGGCATGCTCATCCTCCTGAGGGATACCCTGACCACCATCAGCAGGCTGATGATCAAGGTTGGGAGCAACTCCATGTACCGGCTCCCCCATAACTGGATCCTCTGCGATGTCCTCTGGAAACTGCTCGAAGCGAAATGACTCTAACTCAGGCAATTCCTCAGCCTCAGAAGGCGTCTCGGAATCCTGAGTGTTGGTCATGGTCTGATCCTCGACGAACACCACGTCCCTGCTTCTGTAGAGCTTTCTTTCCACCGGGTCGTAGAGTCTATAGCCAAACTCATCCCGACCGTAGCCGACAAAGACGCATCGCCTCGTCTTCGGCTCAAGTTTGGTCCTCTCGTCCTTCGGTACATGCACGAAGGCTTTACAACCAAACGCCCGCAGGTAATTGTATGACGGCTCTTTGCCATACCATACTTTATCAGGCACATCACCCTGCAAAGGAGTACTAGGAGACAAATTAATAACATAAGCAGCTGTGAGAAGAGCCTCACCCCAGTAACTACCCGACAAGTTTGCTTCTGACAGCAAACACCGCACCCTCTCCATCAGTGTCCTGTTCATGCGCTCCGCTACACCATTGAGCTGAGGTATCTTTGGTGGAGTCTTCTGGTGTCGTATCCCTTGCTCTCTGTAATATGCATCAAAGGGACCGATGTATTCATCGCCATTGTCGGACCGAACACACAACAACTTCTTGCCCGTCTCCCTTTCAACAGAGGCCTGAAACTCCTTGAAAGTAGGCAGCACCTGATCCTTGGTCTTTAAGGCTTAGACCCAAACCTTCCTGGAACAGTCATCAATAAAGGTTATAAAGTAAGAAGCACCACCAAGAGATTTTACCTTCATAGGACCGCAGACATCCGAGTGAATCAACTCGAGCAACGTCGGCTTCCTCGAACTTGGGTGACTTTGGAAAGACATCCTATTTTGCTTCCCAGCTAAACAGTGCGTGCACTTCTCCAACTTTGTAGACTTGAGCCCTGGAATCACTTTCCTGTTCACAAAGTAGCTCATCCCCTTCTCGCTGATATGGCCGAGCCGCCTGTGCCACAACTCGGTAGACGCATCACTGACTGCGTTTACCTCCTGTGCCCCCTCTGCGCTCCCCTCCATATAGTAGAGACCGGACTTCTTGCTTCCTCTGGCAATCACCATCGAACCCCTGGAAAGCTTCCACTGACTATTCCCGAAGAGACTGAAGAATCCCTCGTCATCCAACCTTCCAACCGACACCAGGTTAAAACGGATATCAGGGACATGACGAACATCCTTGAGAATAAGAACTGCACCCGTCTTCGTTCTCAAATGCACATCTCCAACGGCAACCGCCTTTGACACATCTCCGTTGCCCATCTTCAACACGCCACAGTCGCCTGTCGTGTAAGTGGCAAATAGTGCCCTGTTGTGAGATACATGTGCTGAAGCCCCTGAGTCCACCAGCCAAGAATTGTCATCACAGGCGAGGTTAGTAATGACCTCATCACCTACGACGATCACATCGCCTCCATGCACCGAGGCCGCCGCTGTAGTGTTCTCTTCTTGCTTCCCCTTGTTGCCCTTCTTCTCTCTCTTCCAAGCGAAACAATTCCGCTTGATATGGCCCTTCTTACCACAATGGTAACACTCTGAGTCTTCGTAACGACCCTTGGACTTCCCCCTGCTCTTGTCTCTGCCACCACCTGGACCCCTGCTTTTGCCCCTTCCGCGGCTCTCTGAAATAAGTGCCTCTGAGTGGTCGGATATGGATGAAGTGCCCTGAGAACGTCTCCGTATCTCTTTATTCAACACCCCGCTCTTGGCAAACTCCAGACTGACCATGCCCTCTGGAGCAGAAGCGATCATAGATACTCGTACGGTCTCCCACGAGTCTGGCAAAGTACACAGCAGCCACAGTCCCTGAACTTCGTCGTCGAACTTGACTCCCATAGAAGATAGCTGGTCAACCACGCCCTGGAACTCACTTAAGTGATCCGAAATAGACGCCCCATCCTTGTATCGCAGACCCATCATCGTTCGGATCAGGAACAATTTGTTTACCCCGGTCTTCTTCGCATACAAGGATTCCAGCTTATCCCACAACGTCTTCGCATGCTCAATATTGGCAACGTGGTTGTACACGTTCTCGTCCACAAATTGCCGTATGTACCCACACACCTGTATATGCTCGAATGTCCAGTCCTCCTCGGATTTATCACTGGGCCTCTCGGATGCAAACACGGGTAGATGCAACTTCTTGACAAATAGCAAATCCTTCATCTTGCTCCGCCAATAGTGATAGTTTGTGCCATTAAGATTCACCATGTGCACCGGCTTCGCGTCCATCTCTCCTCTCTGGTTTCTCTGTCAACTACTGACACTCCTTCTGAATTCCAGAACCTGGCTCTGATACCACTCTGTTGGAAAAGAAGCGCAAAAACCTTTCCCCAAACCGGAGAGTACCTACGAGAGGACCGAGCAATACAACGCACGAACCCAAAAACAACCACACAAAACAATCCACGCAGACACAGAGAATTTTTGACGTGGAAAACCCTTGCGAAAAAAAACCACGGGACGATCGGAGTCCAACCCTGAGAAGCCTCTACTAATGGAATAGAAGAATTACACCCTCTACAAACTCCTCCCGATCCAAATCGGATCCCCACAACACTCAGAAGTAAGAACAATGATTACAAGGCTACGAAGAGCGAAAACGACGAGTAGAGATTACCCGAAACACGATCTCCTTCGAAAACGACCTTCAATCCTCCGTCTTCTCTCCCGAAGTTGTAATGGCACTCTTGCCTCCTTCCTCTCTCCAAGTTGTGTTCTCCACAATTGTGTTGCCTACAGAGTTAGGGTTTGGAAATCCCAACTTAACTCCCTAATCTCGCAACAAACCTGGACCATTGGATTAGATCCAGTGGTGAAAAATCACCCAGATTCCCGCATCAGCCCCGACGAACAGAGTTCGGCCAGAACTCTGTGTCGGGCAAACAGCACCTAATGCCAACATTCTGGAACAGCTAGACCGAGTTCGGCCAGAACTCGGCCTGGGACCGAGTTCGGGCCGAACTCGGCAGACCCAGTCCAGAACCTCCCTTAGGAGCAGCAGCAGCAGTAGCAACTCCGCGTCGCCTACTTCCCGAGCTTCTTCGACACACAAATGGCGCTTGTCGCACTCCGGGGTCTTCTCCACATAGGTTGAAAACCCCACCCACTCTAACAGTCTCGACCCGGGTGTCCCAAACGGTCATGCCACAACAAGAACGTGCTCATTTTAAAAGAAGAAGAGCGATCACTTAGTGGGCATCTATCGTTTGAATGGTTGTAGAATACAACCCATTCTAGAGGCAAGCCATTTTTTTCAAGATATGCTTATGGATGTATGCATTGGAAGTTACGCAAAGATACTCCACTCCATTTTTTTTCGATAGTCTTAGCATGATTATTATTTTTATCGAATATCATTAAAACTCAACAATTTTCTTTTGGAATGGAAAGAATATAATGCCTCTTCGTTGTTAAATTCAATACCATTGGACAACATGAAATGAGAAATTTTGTGCCCCTCTATCAGATTTTATGAACCTGGTAGGGTTGCCAATAATTTTTGTTGGGGGATAAAACTAGAGAAGTACTTCCTCTCAAGAAGGATAGTGTTGGTAGTTGCACTATCTACTAAATATCTAACTTTCTCGCTCATCATACATGAGCAAAATTAATTGAATTTGGTCACATGTATTTAAAGATATGGAATTCAAATAAGAATTCGAACAAAAAAAATCAAGAATAATATCCAATAAAAAATAGAACTATAATTCATCATTTAGTAATTCGGGAATGCAAATATTTATTCTTCCATCTACTGATGGAAGTCTTCCAACTCAAAATAAGTATTTAAATGATCAACTACTTCGACCACATTAGTCTCTTTGGGCTGCAAACATGGATGACACTCATTTGCTACGTTGGCAGGGGTACGACATGTGCGAGGCCATTAGTCTATCCTACCACAACAATTGCAAAGGTTGGGGGGGTAGCATAAGTAGAAGCAGAGGCAGTCCTTTTCTTCCTGAAGTTAATGGTCCTGGTAACCAATCGGGCACCTTGTTATCATAATTTCTTCGTTGACAGCCCTGATTTCTCTCCCATTCTGCGTGGTTGGGTTTTCCCTTCCTATTGTGACCCTTGTTCCGATTATGCCTACTTTGGCATTCAGAATACCCCCATTGGCTTCAGGAAATATGATAAAATTTGTGCCAATAGAGCTGGCCTGGTGGTTGTTTATCAGAAGTTTGATATTCTTTAAGAGCAACAACAAAATGATCTGCTCCAAAAACTTGGTAAACTTTCGCTCTCTATATTGATGCATGAGCAGCATGTTAGAGATGTTAAGGTTGAAAAGATTTTTTCGAGGAGATTCTTATCAATTAAGTCCTCCTTGAAATCCTAGAAGCAGAGTTTTGCCAGTCGTTTCTTTCTTCTAGCAAGTAATTGAGACATTGATGGTCAAAACGATCTTCAAGGGACACCAATAGAGCCATCGGATCCTTTTCAGCGAGGTATTTGTCTGCAAAACGACAGGAATATGCTTGTGGATGAATATTATGCACTACAAGAAATTCGAATTTTCGTGACAAGTGGTCTATGACAAGTATATATAAAACTTGTTACTGAAAGTGATATTTTCGTGACAAGTAATTTCTATTGTCACTCATAATTTGATTATGTGACAACAGTTGTTAGTGTCACATAATTAAACCAATGACTATATTTTTATTGGTCGTCACTCAATATTGTCTCTGATTTTTTTTTTTTTTACTTTTGACCTAAGTTAAATAACAGTTCTATGTGACAATAGTGCGAACGTTACTACAAATCTTTACAACGACGACATTTATTGGTCACTAAATATATAATTTTACAATAACAGTTGCTCGAGCGTTTACAGTGACGACATTTACATGTCACTAAACATATAATTTTATAGTGACAACAATACATACGAGCGTTACTGCAATTGTTTACAGTGACGATATTTATTGGTAACTAAACATATAAGTTTATAGTGAAAACAGTACGAATGCTACTATAAGTGTTCACGGTAAAGACATTTACTAGTCCCTAAACATATAAGTTCCCAGTAACAATAATACATATGAGTGTTACTAGCTACAAGTGTTTACAGTGACAACATTTATTGGTCACTAAACATATAAGTTTATAGTGACAGTAGGGCGAACGTTACTGCAAGTGTTTACAGTGATGACATTTATTGGTCACTAAATATATAAATTAACCGTGACAAATTATATATATATATATATATATATATATATATATATATATATATATATATATATATATATATATATATATATATATATATATATATATATATCTGTGTGTGTGTGTGTGTGTGTGTGTGTGTGTGTGTGTGTGTGTGTAAGGAATGATCCACATCCCCTCACTTTTGTATCCCCCATGCATCCCCTCTTTCACATCCGTTGGATCTTTGTTTAAGTCATCTAATCTTAACCGTTGATTTTTCAATGGTTAAGATTAGATGACTTAAACATGATCCAACGGATGTTATCATGGAGATGCATTGGGGATGCAAAAGTGTGTGTATATATATATATATATATATATATATATATATATATATATATATATATATATATATATATAAGAAAAAATAAATGAGTTAATTGTCATGTTTTCTCCCATCGGGATTCAAACACCATCCACTCGGATCTTATGTTTCCACTCTAGCCATTTGAGCTACCAAGTCTTGAATCTCTCTCTCTCTCTCTCTCTCTCTCTCTCTCTCTATATATATATATATATATATATATATATATATATATATATATATATTTATATATATATATATATATATAGAGAGAGAGAGAGAGAGAGAGAGAGAGAGAATATATATATATATATATATATATATATATATATATATATAGTGACAAACTTTGCTTATAATAGTTGAAAATTTTCTGTAATATCATGTTTTTTTCGTTACTTGTCATTTAGCTACGGAGATAAGCAACGAAAGTACGTCATCATTGAGCTCGTCACGAAAGATATGTTGTATCGCGTTTCACATGTTATGTGACAACTTTATATGCCACAGAATCCAATTTTTCTTGTAGTGATGGCAGTTGTTTTGGCAGCTTCATCCGCTTTATTATTGCATCATTTTTATAGTGATGTGGATCTTGACGTCTTGTACCAACTTTAAATAGTTTTTCAAAAACTTCCAGTGAAGTGAAATTGAGGATATTTAGGCTTGACGCTAAATTTGAGGGAAAACAAGATGTTAGAACTTCGGGTTCTAAAAAAATCAGATTAATCATGTGAAATTTTGGTTCACGAAATGTAATGGTGAGTTTCACTTGTCAAATTTTATTAGTACATTACGAACATTTTATGAGCTGTTGGTTCCTCTACTTTTAGGAATATATTGTCTTAGCCAAAATTTGCTTATGGAAAATTCTACGACGAGGCTAGCGTTGTACAAGTTGGTAGCTAGGGGTGTAAACGGACCGGACGGACACGGACAGTCCACTGTTCGTGTTCTGTCCGTTAATGAAAATGAGTTCGTACGGACGGACACGAACAGTTCATTGTTCAAGTTCGGGCCGGACGAACACGGACAACCACTGTTTGTTAATTCAATCGGACGGTCCACGGACAAATTAAATATATTACCAAAAGTTATTATTTTATCAAGATACCTTAATAGTTGGTTCAAAAAATCTAGTTGAAAGAAAATACAATTGAAGGTTATAGAATACAACAAACAATAGTAAAATGATAACAAAAATCGAGACGAGACAACAAAAACTTGATGCAAAACCAAAATATTTTGACATAATTGATACAAAACCAAAAGGAGTCTCCACTATCGGACTGTTCACGGACGAATTCGGACCGGACATGGATATGACCGTGTCCGGGTTCGATTTTTAATCGGACCAAAAAAAATGTACACGTTTTGTTCGTTAATGAATCGGACGTTCCACGGTCGAACCATTTATCGAGCCGGACACGTACGGACAACGGACTACTTTGTCCAATTGGTAGCCTCATACACGTTGATAGCTCGAACAACCTATTAGCCTTGTACAAGTCGGTAGTCTCATACAAACTGTTATAGTCTCGTACAAACAACGTATTTGAGTAAAAAAAAAACTACTAGATTATTATATTAAAAAATCTAAGAAGAAAAAAAAATGAGAATGAGAGTATGCGCTTTTTTTTCCATCTCTAATGACTTTTCTCTTGCACCATATACAAACCTAACAAACAATTTTGTTTGTTTTTTCCTCCCCGTAGATAAGTTGACCACGTCTGTTAGGGATCCGGTAGAGGTTTTTATATATAATTTGGACCGGAATATTTTGTACTCTCATATGAATAACGTATAATTAGAAAATTCCAGGGAAGAGTTGAAGATGCGAAAATGTGAAATTTGACCATGACGAAGATGTTGACTAATTAAAATACGAGTTCAGTGGGCCCCACCAAGAGTTTGAGTTTTCGACTCAAGTACCGAGATGGCCGTAGTCTAATTTACGGAACTGACCCTAGGGCCCACGTCAGGCCAGCAAAGCGTGACGATGGATTAGCTTAGCTTAGCCCCTCTGAATTTACGAATATTAATGCATCTGATATATTAGTTCAAATACCCTATAGAAAATTCGAAGATACGAAAAACCTAAATGCAAAAAATAATACCACTTGTTATAGGCTTTTTATATGGGCACATTCAATTGTTATCAAGACTAGCCCTTTATTTTTTTGATTTAACTACAAGTTTGACATTGGAAAAAGTTATCATGGCTATCCCAATCTCTCCGTAAGGTGTTTGTTGTTGGGCTTCTCCATGGAGAACTCCTCGACGAGGCGGCCGTCGGTGCACCAGAGGTCGTCGGGGGCGGCGAGGGGAGCCTCTCCCGGGACGGGGAGGGGGGGGGGGGGGGGGGGGGGGGGGGGGGGAGCGGAGCGGGTCTTGGCGGCGGACATGACGGAGGAGAGGGGGGAGAGGAGGTTGAGGAGGGCGGAAGTAGCGGATGCGGACGGCGGGGGTGTCCTGGCAGGGGAAGACGGAGCGGACGTGGATGGCCTGGCACTGGGTGAAGACGAAGGGGTGGACTTTGGAGCCGGTCTGCGGGGGGAGAGGGAGGGGGGGAGAGCCCAACTTTAGTTTTGGACTGTCCAACTCTCTGGCAGTCCAGACTGAATGTTGGACTGCCAGAAAAATGGACAGTCTAAGTCACAACATGTGTAACTTTGGACTGCCCATTCTTCTGGCAGTACAGTTTTTATGTTGGACTGCCAGAAGAATGGACAGTTCAAAGTTACACATGCTGTGACTTGGACTGCCCATTTTTCTGGCAGTCCAGTTAAGATGGGTTTGGGGGGAGGAGGAAAATTTGGGACAGTCCCAATCAAAATATTGGACTAGTCTTTTTCAAAAGAAAAAAAATTTGGACTAGCCACAATTCGAACTAGCCTTGAAATTTGGACTACCCTTTCTCAATTAAGCTAATTATTTTTATAATGGCTGGAGCATTCCATAATTGTACGAAAGTCACAGAAGTAAAACTAGATTGGATCCGTCGACTGTTGTCCTCTATCGAAATTTTAGAGGGATTTCAATTTTTCCGGAGCACCACTAAACTTTTGTCAAATATCCAGAGCCCTAAAAGTCGTTTTCTCGCGAGAAAATTTCAAAAGTGTCGTAGGATTGCCATGTCCATTGCAAATGCCTTGGTTTAACCTATGTCGAGATTTCTATATAATATCTGAATCAATTCTAATTATCTACACCTTATAATTTTATTTCCTATTCCATGTGAAAATTCTTTTAGTGCTCAACCGGATACGAGCCAACACATTTATCCCAATAGACTCCCAGGGCTCTAAGATCAGGATTAGCTCCTCTCACTTCCCATAATCAGTCGCATAATTTGTGTGTTTGTGCTAATTTGTAAGACTGACAACAAAATTAACGATGATATATGTTGCAAGAAACAAATGATAGGCACAAAGACTATATATTTGCATTCCTTTAAGAAATTACAACATCCCCAATAGTTTCTTTTGAATGTGCGAAAGCAAAATGGTGACAAGAGAAAGAAGCCTTCAGAAAGGGTTTGATTGCCAAGACTTCTAAAAGCATCAATAGTATACAATTAATAGATTCTAGACTCAGAATGCAAGAAGTTATTTTTTTTAGAATAGTAATGTTCAATTGGAATTTTGTGATAGTTCCGTCCCAGCCACAGGAGCTATAGTCTGGATTTCAGAATTTCTACACTCAGAATTGTTGGAAATATAAGCTAGAGAGTTACAAGTTTTAAATAAAGAAACATCCTATATTATATGTTATGTTCATATGCATGACAAGTATCATTTCGGTTTCCTCATTTTCTATTTAACTTACACCTTTAATAAACATGTAACTTATGCAAATACATATGCTATATAAGAGCATCATCTTGTATCCATTTTCATCAAGCAAAATCAATAAACATTATTCCACTTCCATATTTTGAGTATCCTCTTCTAGTGTTTTAGAAACAAGAGAACACATCCCTCTTGTGCTTTCCCATCTCCTGAAAAAGTTTATCTCCATCAAAGTGGTATCAGAGCCAGAGAGGTGTGTCATGGCTTCCAACAACAACAACAACATGTTGCAACCCCAACTACCTCGCTTCACCGGCAAGAATTACAACCAATGGAGTATTCAAATGAAGGTCCTCTACCAATCTCAAGATATTTGGGATATCGTAGAGAGCGGTATTGCGGAACCTGCTGATGTGGCTAGTCTCAATGCACAACAACTTCAAGAATTGAAGGAAGCTCGCAAGAAGGACAAGAAAGCATTATTTTTCATCTATCAAGCGGTGGATGAGGTTATCTTTGAAAGGATATCGACGGTGACTTCGGCAAAGGAAGCATGGGACACACTTCATTCTTCATACAAGGGAGATGACAAGGTGAAAATGGTAAGGCTAAAAACTCTTCGTAGCGAATTTGATACACTAAAGATGAAAGATGTAGAATCCATTGAAGATTATTCCAATCGGGTTATTTCAATTGTTAACCAATTGAAAGTAAATGGTGAGAAAGTTGAAGATCAAAGAATTGTTGAGAAGATTCTACGAAGCTTGACTCGAAAATTCGAGTCTACTGTAGTAGCCATTGAAGAATCCAAAGATTTGTCTACACTTTCAGTAGAGAGTTTATTGGGTTCACTTCAGTCTCATGAACTCCGTATGAAACAATATGATTCCACTCCTCTAGAGCAAGCTTTCCAAACACATGTCTTTCGGAGGCGGTTCGAGAGGAAGAAGAGGTGGTCCACGAGGTCGTGGAAGAGGAAGACACAATGGAGGCAGATACATCGAAGCTGAGAAAAAGGAAGATGTTGATTCTTCAAATTGGAGGAGAACAAGAGGAAGAGGAAGAGCTGCAAGTAGAGGCCAAGGTAGAAGTCATGAAGATTTTTATCAAGTTCAATGTTACAATTGTGGAAAATATGGCCATTATCAAACAGATTGTTGGTCCAAGAAGACCAATAACACTACTAAAATACCCCACTTTACCGACGGAAGTTTAGCGACGGACGGATTCCGTCGCTAATAGCGACCAGTTTCCGACATCTTAGCGACGGATTAGCGACAGACAACATAACATAATTTTTTCCAATTTTAAATGTAAAAATTTGTCGGGTTTCCGTCGCTAAGTCGACGGATTCTTTTTCGTTGCTTATTCGTCGCAAATGTTGGCGGCAAAATCTTTAAAACATTGGCGGGAACTTTAGCGACTAACTGGCGACGGATATATCCGTCGGAAAATACCTTTTAATTGACGACGGTTTAGCGACTAATGTATTCCGTCGCTATTCCGTCGCTAGGTTCTGTGCCCTAACTTAAATTGAACCGACGGGGGGGAATTTTTCATTCCCCCCAAAACTCTCTCTCTCTCGCGCGGCTCTCTCTCTCTCTCTCGCGGCTCTCTCTCTCTCTCTACCAGGTATCTCTCTCTCTCTCTCTCTCTCTCTAATTTTGGGTTTTGGGGCCGGGGGGGGAGTGGGGGGGGTCGGCTTCGCGGGGGGTGGAGAGGGCGGGGGGGGGGTGGTGAATGGGGTCAGGGGGTCGGGGGGGTGTGGGGAATGGGGCAGGGGGGTCGGGGGGTGGGGGGTGGAGAGGGCAGGGGGGTCGGGATGGGTGTGAATGGGGGCAGGGGGGTCGGGAGGGGGGGTCGGGAATGGGGGCAGGGGGGTCGGGGGGCGGGGAGTGGGGGTGGAGAGGGCAGGGGGGTCGGGGGGGTGGGGAATGGGGGCAGGGGGGTCGGGGGGGGTGGGTAATGGAGAGGGCAGGGGGGTATTTTATGCGACGGCTTAGCGACAGACAAATTTTAGCGACGACGTATTTTCCGACGGCCATTTTCATCAAATATCCGTCGCTATTCCGTCGACAATTTATGTTACCGACGGATGAGCGACGGATGTGGCCGTCGCTAAAGTTGGTTATTTTGGTAGTGTAATAAAGAAGGAAGCTCAACTTTCATGCACGAAGAAGAAAAGAAAAGTGAGAACGATACTCTCTTTCTCACTTGCAATGTTGAAGAAGTACACATGACGAAGTATGGTACATCGACAGCGGCTGTAGCAACCATATGACTGGAAACAAAAAGGTGTTCATGGAGCTTGATGAATCAATTACAAGTGAAGTTCGAACTGGGGATGACAAGAGACTCTCAGTGAAAGGTAAAGGTGATATTCTTGTCCAATCAAAGAAATGAGTAAAGCGCATCTCTAGCGTTTTCTATGTTCCCGGACTCAAGCACAATCTTCTGAGTGTTGGCCAACTTCTATTGAAGGGATTCCAACTTCATTTTAAAGAAGATCTGTGTGAGATAAAAGATAAGAATTGTGCTCTTATCACGAAGGTAAAGATGACACTAAGCAAGATGTTTCCTTTGAAGCTTCATTCTCAAATTGACTCATGCATGCATACTATCCAAGACAACTCGTGGCTATGGCATTTTAGATTTGGACATCTGAGTTTTAAAACTCTTTTACTCATGGCTAGCAAGAATATTATTGAAGGCATGCCGAAGGTTGATATTCAAGAGAAGTATGTGACGGATGTGCACTTGGCAAGCATCACAGAAATTCTTTTCCAATTGGAAAATCTTGGAGAGCATCACAACCACTTGAGCTTATACATTCAGATCTTTGTGGTCCAATGCAAACTACTTCAATTGGAGGTAATCATTATTTTCTTACCTTTATTGATGACTATAGTAGAAAGACATGGGTTTTCTTCCTTAAAGAAAAATCAGAAGTATATGGATATTTCAAAAACTTTAAGGCGTTGGTAGAAAAGGAAAGTGGCTTCCCATTGAAGACTTTGCGTACCGATCGCGGAGGTGAATATGTTGGGCATAATTTTCAAACTTATTTGAAGGAAAATAGAATTCGCCATCAGCTTACTGCTCGATATACTCCTCAACAGAATGGGATCGCAGAGAGGAAGAACCGAACAATTGTGGACTTAGCTCGAAGCATGTTGAAGGCAAAAGGTATTCCTAATGACTTTTGGGCTGAATCTGTTGCTCGTCTTGAAACCATACGAATTGTTTTAGCTTTATCGGCTCAAAGAGGATGGAAGGTTCATCAAATGGATGTCAAGTCGGCATTCTTGAATGGTTTTCTTGAAGAAGAAGTCTATGTGCACCAGCCACCTGGTTATGTAGTAGAGGGTGAAGAAGAAAAGGTATGTCATTTGAAGAAGGCACTATATGGGCTCAAGCAGGCTCCGAAACCATGGTATAGTCGCATCGACAGCTATTTTTTGAAGACTGGTTTCAAAAGATGTCCCTTTGAGCATACACTTTATATAAAAGAAGGAGATCAAGGTGAATTCTTGATAGTTTGCTTATATGTGGATGATCTAATTTTTACTAGCAACACTACAAGCATATGTGAAGAATTTAAGAAGGCATTGATGCATGAATTCGAGATGACTGACATGGGTTTGCTTTATTTCTTTCTTGGAATTGAAGTCAAGCAAGAAGAAGATAGAATTTTTATTTCACAAAAGAAGTATGCCAATGATATTTTGAAGAAATTCCAAATGAAGGGCGCCATCCCACTTAGCACTCCAATGGAAGTTGGTTTGAAGTTATGCAAATCTAAAAATGAAGAAGATGCTGATGCAATTCTCTATCGTAGTCTTGTTGGTAGTCTTATGTACTTGACTGCAACAAGACCGGATCTTATGTTCGTTGTGAGCATGCTTAGTCAATTCATGGAATCACCAAAAAGGAGCCACATGGGATGCAGAAAAAGGGTACTAAGGTATCTTTGTGGAACCATCAATGAAGACATACATTACAAAAGTGTTGAAGATTCAAGGTTGATTGGCTATTGTGATAGTGACTGGGCAGGAAGTGTTGATTCTAGAAGTACTTCTGGCTATGTTTTTCATATTGGTTCTGGTGCAGTCTCATGGGCATCCAAGAAACAAAAGGTCGTTGCTCTTTCAACAGCTGAAGCAGAATATATTGCTTTGGCATTAGCATCTTGTCAATCATTATGGATTAGATGGATCTTGGGTGAGCTCAAACATGAACAAATTGAAGGTACAACATTGTTTTGTGATAATTCTTCAGCCATTTCTCTTACCAAGAATCCTGTTTTCCATGGAAAAGGTAAGCACATCAGGATCAAGTACCATTTCATTCGTGATCTGGTTAAAGATGGTGAGATTCATGTCAGACATTGCAGAACAAAAGATCAAGTTGCTGATATATTTACAAAAGCCTTGAAGTATGATATTTTCCAGAAGATGAAAGAAGAACTAGGCATGGTGAAGATCTAGCTTAAGGGAGGCTGTTGGAAATATAAGCTAGAGAGTTACAAGTTTTAAATAAAGAAACATCCTATGTTATATGTTATGTTCATATGCATGACAAGTATCATTTCGGTTTCCTCATTTTCTATTTAACTTACACCTTTGATAAACATGTAACTTATGCAAATACATTTGCTATATAAGAGCATCATCTTGTATCCATTTTCATCAAGCAAAATCAATAAACATTATTCCACTTCCATATTTTGAGTATCCTCTTCTAGTGTTTTAGAAACAAGAGAACACATCCCTCTTGTGCTTTTCCATCTCCTGAAAAAGTTTATCTCCATCAAGAATATATAAACTCATTTTGTAGAATAGTAAGGTTCAATTTGGAGCCTCAATTTCTAGATTCTACATTTTTCTTTTTCTTTTTTCTTTTTTTTGAAAAAGAAAGAAAGATGACACATGGATCTATATCAATAAACATTATTCCACTTCCATATTTTGAGTATCCTCTTCTAGTGTTTTAGAAACAAGAGAACACATCCCTCTTGTGCTTTCCCATCTCCTGAAAAAGTTTATCTCCATCAAGAATATATAAACTCATTTTGTAGAATAGTAAGGTTCAATTTGGAGCCTCAATTTCTAGATTCTACATTTTTCTTTTTCTTTTTTCTTTTTTGAAAAAGAAAGAAAGATGACACATGGATCTATATCCTCTCATCTTATTTGAGTCCCAAATTTTATTTTTGTATTATTCTCCTACAAATCAAACTCATTCTACATTAATTTTTTTTATTACAAATTTGGGCCTCAATACATTTTTTTAAGCTCCATATACTAATGATGCTCTAAGCTATGCCACTTATTAGATCATCCTTAGTAAGGCTCATCCTCAGATCCGATTTCTACATTCAAATTTTTGAAGCTTATTTTGTAGAATAGTAAGTCACATCTCTAGTTTCAATTTCTACAATTTCGGTCTCTTTCCACCGATAGATGGTAAGGGTTGGACCTCCCAATTTCTAGAATCTAGATTGTAGGAACTCATTTTGTAGAATAAAAAGTCCCAATTTGGGCCCTACTTTCTAATTTTTTTTTACAAATCAATTTTTTACCATACAATTTTTGGGACCAGAGCTCACTTTATCATTTCTTAGTATTCTTATACAAATCCAACTCATTCTATATTTATTTGTTTTTTTTTATTTTGGACTCCAAATTGTATGGGAGAGTCCCAACTACTAATGTTTCTCTTAGAATGCATTTCCCCCAATAGTTGGTCAAGAAGTTTCTAATATCAATTTATTTGTCCTGCAAATTAACAACAAATAAGTATACGTGCAACATTTTTTTCATCCACTTTATAGTAATTTACCATATGTAAATATTATTTTGAATTAGAAATCATCATTAATTGAGGTTCTGAATACAAAAATAGTCAGTTTAATTTATTTTTTTTCTTCTATATATATAATTATCTTAGTTGTCTATTTAAATTTTATAAACAATTTTAATTAGTATAGATATAATAGGATATATTTATAAATTTTTGATGATGATGTCTGAATTTTTATATTATATAGTAGTCTAGGTTTGTTCATCATATCTAAAATAATTTTGTAGTTAGTTCATATATATATATATATATATATATATATATATATATATATATATATATATATTATATATATATAAACCAAAATATATATATATATATATATATATATATATATATATATATATATATTTTGGTTTATATATATATATATATATATATATATATATATATATATATATATATATATATATATATATATATTTTGGTTTATATATATATATATATATATAAACCAAAATATATATATATATATATATATATATATATATATATATATATATATATATATATATATATATATATATAATTTTGGTTTATATATATATATATATATATATATATATATATATATATATATATATATATATATATATATATATATAAACCAAGTAAATATATTGATAGAAATTTCAGTTTACATACATCAGACAGGTAATCCTCGCAATCCCGTACCCTCTACATCATATTCGATATTGTGAATTATGCCAATGCATACTGTGCTCAAACCTTCAAACATCATATTATTGTACTCTCTCCATATGTGCCAAACTACAGAGGCGAGCCTTGCACAACCCTCGCGCATCTAGATAGCACCCCGCGATCTGCTATCTCGAATCTGTTGCATCACTTCATTAATTTTTGTCTTCGAAATTGATTGTAATTCCAGTTTGAAACTTTGAGTATTCCATATGTTTTTTTGCCATCGAACAAGTGAAATATATCTGCTCTATGGTATCCAAATCTCGGTTGTATAGAGGGCATGTAAGGTCTGTTAGTTGAACACCAACCTTTGTAGCATGTCCTTTGTTAGCAATCTTTTTTGTACAAGCTTGTACATGCACATTTACATCTTGCGGAAAATTTCTTTCATTCATATATATATAATAAGGGAGGTGAGGTGGCCATATGTCATCCTCCCATGCTATTATCATGCACTTGCATATTTTTCGGTGCATAATGATAGCATGGAAGGATGACACATAGCCACCAAATATATATATATATATATATATATATATATATATATATATATATATATATATATATAGAGGATGAGGGAGGTGAGGTGCCACCCTATGGAGGGTGTCTACGAGAGGTGTCACGACCCGCACCCAGTGTAAGGGCACGAGAGGTGGGTACGTCCAGCCTAAGCCGCAGTGTCGGCGGCAGAACGCTGTCCTAGGTCACAACATCTAACAGAATATGGAATATGCTCTGAAAGGAGAACAATATATAATGTACAACTCAATCACAAAATCTAAAATGGAATTAATAGAAGATAAGATAATCTCAACAGAGAGTCACGAATATGAATAATAAGTCTCGTTGTAAACCACACCATAAACAATATCTCAATACATTCTCAAATGTCTCATAAAGCTAGATAATAAGATAAGTCTAGACTAAGCTAATGGCAAGTCCTTAGCGACTGCTGGATCCTCCTGAGGGTCCAGGTCACCTGTATCAACTAGGCCTGCTCTATAGTAAGTATCGCAACAATCCTCATCTCTGTAATATTTTCAACAGGTCCAGTCAGGACAGGAATGAATACACATCTCTCATACAATTCATAACATGAAAGGAAATATAAACAAGCTATAGAATAATATAAATGAAACGCTGTAAAGAAATAGTAGAGAGACTATAAAATAAGAACATGATATAGTGAAATAGATATACATGATATAGATAAGAAAACTGAACAAACTACGTGATTTAGAGCACATGTTTGGTTATGTAAACAGGCTTAGGTTGTACATGACTTAAATCTAGGTTAGAGTTGCACATGAGATGGGTGTAGGTCAAATAACCAAATAAATACTCCCCCTGCCCCAATCAATACACAAGGATCTGTCCAAGTTATGTTATTGCACATAAAAGAGTAGTGACTCACATGGATAGCTAGTCCACATGAGTGCCACTGGTTAATATATGAAGGCTCACTTGATCATGAGTGTACATGAATATCACATGAGTATACATGAATAAATATGAATACAAGGAGTAGACGATGCACATGATAAAGTACATGAGCAAAATATATCCGATGTATCCGAGGGGATAACATCGCATGAAGAGATCCATATAGTATTAATCCGTGATAACATCATGACAACATCAAGTAAACTAGTCTATAACAAGTGAACATGTCCAAACAAGTATGAAACGGTCAGAGAATGTACTCGCCTGGTATCCAAGCTGCTGATGAGGAAATGTAACTAAACTGGAGTGATGTAATCATATTTAAAATAATCATGTCACAACATGGTCTAAAATATCATAAGAAATGTCTACAATGCAGTTATACATGATTCTAGGTCCTTCTAGGTCAAAGTCAACCCTTGGTCAACTCTGGTCAAACCTGGTCAACTATAAGTCAACTAGTCCGTTTACTAATTTTTAGGACAAACACAAGTTATCGAGCCATTCTAAGCTCGTTTGAGTCGATTTGGATCAAGTTTGACCCAAAGTTGACTTTTGTCAACTTGGTCAACTTGTCAGTCAACTCGACTAATCTAGGCTCATTGGGCCAATCCTAAACTGTCTCAATACTCCCTAGGTTACACTCAAAGCAAACACTTATATATATATATATATATATATATATATATATATATATATATATATATATATATATATATATATATATATATATATATATCCATTCACTCTATTGCAATATATACCTACACACACACACACACCACACACACACACACACCACACATATATATATATATATATATATATATATATATATATATATATATATATAAAGCTTGTGAAGAAGAGGTTGTGTGTGTGTCGAGTGAGAGATGTCAAGGGGGTCAAATCTGAGACAAGATAGATATATATTATACAAATATGAATACTATATATATATATATATATATATATATATATATATATATATATATATATATATATATAATATATATATATATATATATATATATATATATATAATATAAATATAAATATAATTATATATTATATATATATATATATATATATATATATATATATATATATATATATATATATATATATATATATATATATACTAACATAGGTATATATATATTCATAGGAAAGAAAAAGAAGGTGAATTCCTGAAGAGAGATCGAAGTTTCAGATCTGAGAATCCAAAGTATCTCGACATATACTCAACATATCCAATATATATATATATATATATATATATATATATATATATATATATATATATATATATATATATATAAAGAAAAAGGGATATATATACATATATGGTAGAAATATTTGTATGTAAATCTAGAGACTACTACCCACAAGTCCAGAATCTAATTATCATGATATAAACTCAGAAATTATAACTAAAATATCAGAAAATCAAAATATGACAAAGCAACTCAATAATATATATGTCAAAATTACCCGAAACGCAACTCGAGACCCAAATCGCAATATACACAACTAGAATCCACGAAACTTGGCAAACACGAAGGTGTTTATGTGCGTGACGTGCTCAGATACTTACGGGGTCAAACATGTGTCCGTATCGTGTCCACATAGTGCGTATCGGACAGAACCGGATACGCGTGCATTGACAAATGTACGTGCACGTGCGTTTTCGCTCGATTGAGCGCCACATGCACAACGAGAAGTCTCGTGCTCGTGCACATAGCTAGGTGGGGTCTAGGTCTAGGTCTAGGACACACTGACATGACACCATATTGCGTCCACACGACACAGGGCACGCGAACCAGCGCGGCTATGTGCGCGCACGTGCGGCCTCGTGGGCGCATGTCGAGCCCCGTGGCTCGCGATTCGAGTCACGCCGCGTCTCCAGATTGAGTCCTTGGGTATCCCAGGCATAGGACTTCGTGATCGTCCTCCTGGAACAGGTCCTCGTCGTATTATGTTCGTGTATGAAGGCCGTGTCAGCGGCAATTTTCAGCCGCGTGCACAGTGCTGGCTGAACCGTGCACGTTAGATTTTTCCGCGCATGCTCCACTAAACGTCGTGAAATTTTAGGAGCATGTGGGAAGAGGTTGCCCCCACGCGTCCATAAAATTTCACGCGAAACGGAGCCCTGTGCGTCGAGTTACAATGCTCGGACAGCAGGGCATGCACGGGCCGTGCACGGGCCTCGTGCACGCGTGTCCGTGTCCGATTCGGACACTGAAATCATGTCAAATCAAGATCCGTCTTCACGAAAGTTATTCTAAATCATAATAGCAATAAATTCGTGAAAACAAAATCGAAAAAATATCAACTTTCAATTCTAAGTGGCATTTCGTCGAACACGTGTTCCATAGGACCGACACGTGTCCGATACGGCTATCAAACAAAATCACAAACCTACCAAACTTTATGCAAAGGTCGGGGGTACCTATATGGATGTATCTACGAAAAAAAAATGGAATTAACAAGTGTTTAGAGAGATTTACCTATTGAGTGTCAAAACTCAATAAATAAGTCTCCAAACACGTCGATGCCGCTTTCCTCCAGTCAAACGCATCCGATCCCTCGCTATCAAGTCTCCAGCAGGTTCCTCTCCTCCCAAAGGTTGCAACGCACTTCGTTTGAAAGGATTTGGGTGAGAAACGAGAAAATGGGGCCTTTGGAAGAGAAGGAAAAAACTAGGGTTTGAACTTGTGACGGCTATAAGTTAACACACAATGAAAAGAGGGGGCTGTTGTGTTTGGCCGGCCAAGGGGGGGTATTAGGAATAGGTTTAGGGTTTAGTCATGGACCAACACTCCTCAAGTTGCTTTAAAGGTCCATTGACAAAAAGGCTTAAAGGCTTTATGAAAATGACTTAAAAAATGAATTCAATGATTCCTAAAATGGACAATAATTCTAAATTAAAAATCTAAAAAGTCAATTAAGTCTCTAATTACATTATTATGCTTCTAATTAAGGTTGACTACGGTTATAACGCCTTCTACTACCAAAACACCAATCAAAGCCACACACCAATCAATTTAATAATATAATAATAAAATTTTAAATTAGCACACAAAGACTAAAATATCCCTAATTTAAAAAAGTGGGAGTGACACTTTTAGCAAAAAGCCCAAAAATTCAAATAACTTAAAACCCTAAAAATCAATTCAAGAAGTTTCCTAATTAGGACTAAAAACTTAAAATTCAAATCTAACTTGGTAATTAGGTTTCTAATGTCATGGTTAGTCTCTAATCATGGCTAGCTAAGGTTAAACCGACTGCTAATACAACACCAATTAAAATATTATAAATAAATCCAAAAATTAAAAAAATTCACATAATTATCAAAATATCCTTATTTTAAAAAAGTGATGGTTACAATATATATATTACAATATATATATATATATATATATATATATATATATATAAAATATATATATATATATATATATATATATATATATATATATATATATATATATATATATATATATATATATATATTAAGAATTACTTTATTATATATCATGCAACCTTTGTTGGATAAACACGAAGGCTCGTTTGGTTGACGAAAAATAAATATATTGAAATAAATATTTTTGTTTTTTTTTTAAATTTACAATTTTTGTCAATTTTTTTTGGTGTTTGAAAATGTTATATATATACACACACACACACACGAGGAGAGATAGTTTAGTTCTAAACTTTTGAAATAAATCCAGGAAATTGAAAGGAAAGTGAATTTTTAGGTTGGCCAAGAAGAACCATTTTTTCGCTCATTTTCTTTGGCATCCAAGCACAG
This sequence comes from Iris pallida, assembly GCA_029216955.1. NCBI lineage: Eukaryota > Viridiplantae > Streptophyta > Magnoliopsida > Asparagales > Iridaceae > Iris > Iris pallida. The sequence goes on from JANAVB010012596.1 coordinate 80,358, forward strand.
AAAACGAATGACTTTCATTTTGACTAAATTATACTAATATCATCTCAACTATAACGTTCAAGCATTTTTGTCACCTTAACTTTTTAATGCGCAATTTTAGCACCGCAACTTCATAAATTGCTTTTCTTGACTTTTCGTAAATTTTGAGCACATCGAGACCATTTCAAAAACATATATTGTAGTACAAAAGCGCAATTTAAGTACTTTTAACATATATTCTTTTGATATGGTCCAGATGTATTTCAAAATTGATGAAAGGTACTTCAAAAGAGCAATTTATATAATTGGGATACCAAAATCGAGTAGTAAAAATTAAGATGCCAAAAGCGTCCAAATGCTATAGTCGAGGTGCCATTAAAATAATTTAGCCTGCCTTTTTTAAGTCTTGACTCTGCGAACCAAACGTGATCTTTGTATGCAATCAAACAACTACAATAGTAAAATGGTTATTTACACTGACATCCCCTATGTTTTGTGTTTATTATGTAGACCTTCCCTAGTTTAAAAATAAATACACTGACATTCCCTATATTTTGTACTAAATACACGGACCACTCCTAAGTTTTATAATTTATGTAAAAGATTTTACACTGACCAACCCCAAAAATAAAAATAAAGGACAAGGGTGTCAGTGTATTTATTTTTAAACTAGCGGATGTCTGTTTAGTAAACACAAATATAGAGAATGTCAGTGTAAATAACCCATAGTAAAAAAAAATTTATACAACCAAACATGATCAAATTGTATACAACCAAACATGATCAAATTGTATACAACCAAACAACTAGAGTAAAAATATACAGACTAGATTCGGTAGAGTAGCGTATGGTGATGGTGTGGAACCAATGTTGTCAGGACCGGACCGGCAGTCCGACCGGCTCCGACCACTTTTGTCCAAAAAAAAATCGGTCCGGTTGACGTGAACCAGGTTTTTTGAAGAACTTTTTTTTTTCAGAACCAGGTTTAACCGGTGAACCGGCAGAACCGATTCACGATTGAACCGGTCAATTTTAATATTTTTTAAAAAACTCAAAAATATTTACCGTATGAGATTTAGATCATTTGGTTTTTGGTTCAGAAATTTTCGTACAACGGGATAAATTTAATACTATTTGTGGGAGAGGGGAGAAGTCTGCCAAAATTTCAAATAGCGGGATATCGCGCCAATTATGGTGGCGATGGTGGCGACGTGGCGGTTGGAGGGGGGAGAGGAAGGAGAGAGAAGGGAGAGAGAGAGGGACCGCCACTGGCTTTGGCGGTGGCGTGGCGACCCCGCCAAATTGGTTGGCGGTGTGGTGGTGTGTGGGGCCCGCCGCGCCAGGTAGAAGAAGAAGGGAGGGTGACGTGGCGACCCCGCCAAAGGGGTTGGCGGTGTGGTGGGATGGGGGGCCCGCCGTGCCAGGTAAAAGAGAGAGGGACAGAGAGGGTGGCGGTGTGGGGGGGGGGGCCGCCACCACAGAGGAGAGAGAAGGAAGAGAGAGGGTGGCGGTGTGGGGGGGGCACCCTGTTACAGACAGAGGAGAGAGAAGGGAGAGAGACAGAGGAGAGAGAAGGGAGAGGGAAGAGAGAAGTAAGAGAGAGGGGGGGGGGTGTTTGGATTTTGTGAGAGAGGGGAGAGGGAGGCTAGACCCAGATATGTTGGGAGACCGTGTTATTCGTAGACTGTGCACATGTTTGGAGACCGTGTTGTTTCGTAGACTATGCACATTGTTGGAGACCGTTCCATCTCTATAATAAAATGCAAGTTGTTCTTGCTTCTCCTCACTTCACTCCAGCAAGCACATCCGAACTCTTTCCTCCCAACTATTTCTCCTCCTCTGTGTAACCAACCTTCTTTTTGCAAGCAGGACCACATTTTCGTTGTGTAAGCAAACCGCTTCTTCTCTTAGTTCTTGTTAATATTTTGTAACAAATATGTTTGATATATTTGTAGATTTTTTATTATTTTTTCAGATGGCTAATCAAAACGACGGACGCATCCCGGGTGGACCAACGACTGACAAAATCAGACAGGAACGGGTAAATCATGTATCCACACAAATATTTGATGGAAAGGTAAATTTTTAATTAAAAGATATATTTGAAAATGTTTGACTTGCTAGTAAGTAATATTTCACTTAAATATTTTATTTGTAGTTATATGATCATAGTCTTAAATTATGAACGCGGGAACATAAAAATTGGCGGACTGAGAGAAACTATAGCACATGGGAGTTAAACAGCGCACAGAAGGCTTTGGTGCGCTCATTTGGGTTCCATTATTTAGATGGGATTAAATTTTTAACACATGATGTGCATCTAATTTTAAGTCTTGTTGAGCGATGGTGGCCTGAATGAAACACATTTCAACTATCTGTCGGCGAGATGACTATCACGTTATGGGATGTGGCAAATATATTAGGGTTACCTATTATAGGGGACCCTATATATTTTGATCCGCAACAGACTCCAGCTAGTCTAATCCGACGTTATTTAGGTATTATGCCTCCATCTGATATGGAAAATGCCAGTTATGTGAAGATAACATGGTTGCGCGGCAACTTTATGGATCTAGATCGCACAATTGACGGCGAGGTAGATGTAGATGAATCGCGGGTATGTATTTTAAAGTAAAATTAATTCTTGATTTAATTTATTTTAATATTAATATTGATAAAAAAATAAAATATTTACAGGTGATTAGTTGTACTAGAGCATATTTGCTCTATTTATTTGGTGCAATTCTGTTTCCAGATGCATCGGGAAATCAAATAAATGTGCGACTTCTTCAATTTATGGATAATTTGAAGGAACCCACTCGACATGCCTGGGGTGCTGCCACTTTAGCACATTTATACGGATGTTTGACGGATTATGTGTTTTCAAAACCTAATACCAATATTTGTGGATGTATGTCACTGCTTCAGGTAAACATTAAGTCCTTGAATATAGATTAATTAGAGCTTTGGTATCATACTATACATTTGTGGCTGCTTTTTGTATCACAGGTTTGGTCGTACGAGCATTTCTATATTGGTAGACCCGTCACTAGCATTACTAGTGATGTTGGAGTCTATCCAGTTGCTTTACGATGGACCATAGATGTAGTGGATCAACAACATTGTCAGTATAAGGCTGTATCACTATATCGTTCTCAATTTGACATACTAGAACATAATGAGGTAATTAATTATTTACATGTTTAATTCATTTAACTTATGCCATTACTAGACTTTTTGATAGATTGTCATTAAATAGGTTGTATGGATTCCCTACACATTTGGAAATGATGATCCAGACTTGAAGGGTTTGGCGTATGATCTTAGTTTGCATAGATCATATATTATATACGACCGGTATACCATGTACCATCCGGCTGACCGTGTTCTTCGTCAACTTGGGAGGAGACAAACAATTCCCGATGATCCACCTTATATGAGTTACGGTACAGGCAATGCAATTAGTAGAATCCATGGTGTAATTGCATGTTGGAATAGTCGGGAGGAGAATTATAGTGTGAGAAATATGCCCCTAATGGCATCTACGGATGAATGTAAGTTCTAACGTACTACGTGTTTTTCAGAAATAAGTATAAATTGTTCGCTAACATTAATTTCATTTATTTACAGATGCTGGTACTGTTGCTTATAGGCAATGGTGGGGATGCCCTCGTGTAAGCAACAGACATTACGCTTTTGAGGAACAAAGGTTCAAATGTAGAGCCATAGATGATGCTAGTTTGCGTGCTTTTGTCGATGGCGTATCTGATTTGGTATGACTTCGTTACATGTTTAAAATTACATATTCATATTATTTGGTATGTGGTCTGACAATTTGTAAATTTCATAATTCAGAGTGGTGAGTACGAACAATATTTTCACGAACGCCAGAGATACCCGGAGCAGCATAGCCTAGTGCTTATGCAGGAACTTGTGAGTCGTGTGCATCGTTTGGGTCTTGGACGTGAACCAGAAATGCCTCCATTACATACACATCTTCCGCCGGATTATTCGAAGAGAGGCTGTTGCTGGAGAGGCTAGTGACCAGTACGCGGGAGGGAGCACTTTTCATCAGTTCGCCGGAGGGAGCAGTTTTCACCCGTACAGTGGAGGGAGCAGTTTTCACCCGTACGCTGGAGATAGCAGTACTCACCCGTACGCTGGAGGGAGCAGTACTCAGCAGTACGCTGGAGATAGCAGTACTCACCAGTACGCTGGAGGGAGCAGTACTCACCAGTACGCTGGAGATAGCAGTTTTCACCAGCAATACTCCCCAGCACCAGCATATGTCTACCCAGACATGGATTTTTTTACACAAATTTATTCCACCCCATCAGCCCCGATACCTACCCAAACTCAAGAGATGGAGGAGGATGAGGATGGAGATGAGGATGAGGAAGAAGAGGAGGAAGACGAGCAGGATCTAGAAGATACAGCAGGGCGGAGAAGTCGACTAGGCCTTAGACCTGGAGAACGAGTAAATTACAAACAACTTGCCGTAAGGGGCCGGAGGTCTAGATAGAATGTTTTTATTCTTATTTGCAAGTCTTCATTGTAACAATGTTTGGCTAAGACAATATTTGTAAGGTTGGAATGAAAGCAAGTTCGTCAACTTTTATTATTTGCAAGTATAATTTGTAACAATGTTAGGCCAGTACAATATTTTTCAGTATATTTGCAACTTTCACTCTCTTGGCTGACTTGTACATCTCCTTCGGTTGTGCCCCATCATACCACAATTACCGCAACGAAGTTCTCTAGTCCTGTCTTCCCGGGATTGGATGCGGTTCTTCTTCGGTCTGCCGGCTTTGCGTCGTACGTCTGGCACTCCAATTTCTCCTCTTACCAAAGATGCTTGAATCTTGTAGGGAATTGGAATTGGTTCCATTTTTGGTTCATATACACTTCGCAGGTTCTCCGTAGAAAATAGTGCATGATAAAAACTTTGAATATTTATATTAGAATATCTACACACAAAAAATACATGTACACATGGTATATAAGTATGGTACCACCTACAACATGTACAAGTCCTGTCTTCTAATCGTACAATATATGTTCTACTTGTTGAACGATCTACTACTTCGTATGTATTGCTATCAATTCCTAATATTTCTAGATGAGTCCTTTCTCTGTTGATACGGGCCACAGTATTTAACATCTTCGGACAATAATATGTGTCTAGATTTTCAGCAATGTTCCTATTCTTGTCATGAAGTGTTATAATCTTTGCTCTGATACCATCGAGGAGTGTTGTTATTGGTTTATCTCGTAATCTCTTAATCCAGTTGTTAAAACATATTCAGCAAGATTAGAAGTATTAATATCTAATCTAGGGCACGGAGCATACGCTGTTATCCAATGTTCAAAACGACGATTTTTATCGTTCACACCAATAAGCCAATTGTACACCATTACATTCTCGGCTTTAATTATTTCAAACAAGATCTCAGCATCTGTTTCATTGTATGATCTAGCAAGCGAGTCTAACAAGTTTTGAAATGTTTTTTCTTTCGCAACTTGTTTCATATTTTTTTTAAAATGTTGTATGCAAAAAAAGTGAGGCGATTCTGGAAATATTTCACGCATAGCATGTATTAAGCCCTTTGCTTATCAGAAATAAATGAAATTCTACTCCATTCATTAAAATAACTTTCAAATGATGTTCTAAAAGAGTTTAAAAACCAAGACCAAGAATCAGTATTTTCACTTTCAGCAACAGCATAAGCAACAGGATATAACTGATAGTTAGGATCGTGAGCACAAGCAATAAATAAGATACCTTGAAATTTAGATGAAAGAAATGTAGCATCAGTACTAATAACCGGTAAACAGCCCCTTAAAAATCCGTCAATGCATGCCTTAAAACAAATAAAAATTCTTTGAAACCTATTATTGTCAGTGGTTTTAAGAAAACATCTACTACCTGGATTCGTCTCCATAATTCTAAAATAATACTCCTCAAGACTAGCATATGCCTCTATGTAACTACCATTTATTTCAGCTAATGCCATCTCTCTAGCTCTCCAAGCTTTGGAATAAGTAATATGCACACGATGTTCCCTATATATATCTTTAACAATTTGTGATGCACTATAAGACTGATTGTCTCTGATTATATCAATTACACATGTTTTCACCCATGCAGCGGTAGCTAGTCGATGACGTCCGGTTGTAAGTCCACCTAAACAAGAGTGTCGACTGTCTAATTTAGCAATATTAACTATTTCACCAGATCCAATCGGTTTGGCATATACTCTCCAATTACAATTCGGTTGATCACAATTATATATAATTCCACGAGCATTATTCATAACATTGGCTGAACAACTAAAATTGTGTCGAATTGCTACATTACTTATGAAACTTCTAAATTTAGAACGACTAGAAAATTCTTTTCCGATAAATAATTCAGAAGTAATTGCATTATCAATATCATCTACCTCATGATCTACATTTTCAATTAAATCATCACTATTTCCATCGTCATCATCATCTTCAGTATCATCATCATCATTATGGTCATATTCATCAGATGACTGATTTTCTTGTAAAATGGGAACAGTTGGATGGGAAGAACTAGCACCCTGACTAACATGCTGGAAATTTGAAAAATATTCACTATTTCTATTATCAAATGCTTGTGATACTTGCATGACAAATATATTTATATATCGTGATTGTGAATTAATCTCAACAACAAAATTCCATGCTTCGTCGCCATCTATTAAAAAACATCTAGAACCAAAAACAGATTTCAAAATAAATTCATAATTAATAGAACAACGTTCGATAACAAGATTACGTGAATTTTCAAAAATAATACTCGGATAAGTAGAAAAAATTTGGGTTTCGCCACCTTCGTACTCTAAAACCGTTTACATTACCTCCATGCGAGCATATAATTCTTAGACTGCGATCCATCAAGAAAAAACTATTGGCGGAGGAGAAAAAAACTTGCTGCAGTGGGAGAATTTGTTACTGGAGAGAAGTTGATGGTGATGCAGTGGGAGAATTTGTTAGACTCCTGGAGAGATGATATTTTTTCAGCGCTGGAGAGAAGTTGATGGTGCTGGAGTGGGAGAATTTGTTGGACTAGTGGAGAGTATGAGTGAATGAGTTGATGTTGCTGGAGTGGAAGAATTTGTTAGAGTATTGGAGATTGAGTGAATGAGTGAATGGAGAGTGAGTGAATGAGTGACTGCAATTGTTAAGATGTATATGTTTTTATAGGGATAAATGGGTAACGTAACTAATACCGCCATCCTACTTGGCGGTGAAGTTAACGTTGCAAGGACAGTTAACGTTGCTCTGACAAATCTCCCTCTATGACAATTTCTCACTCTCTTTATAGCCTCTCTCTCTCTCTCTCTCTCTCTCTCTCTCTCTCCCTCTCTCTAGCCTCTCTCCTCTCTCTCCCTCTCTATAGTCTCTCTCTCTATCCCTATTTAATTCCCCCCCCCCCCCCCCCGACTCTCCTCTCGGGAACAAACCCCCAGGATCTCGGGAAAACAAAAAAAAAGAAAACCCCCCCTCCGCGCCAAGTGGGGTGGCGGGCCCCCCCCACACCGCCACCTTACTTGGCGCTCCCACTCTCTCTTCTCTCTCTCTCTCGTGACTCAGCTCCCCTCTCTCTCGCTGTCTCTTCTCTCTCTCGTGACTCAGCCCCCGCGCCAAGTGTGGTGGCGGGCCCCCTCCCACACCGCCAACCCACTTGGCGGTCCCCCTCCACCTTCCAATTTTTTGGACCACGTCGTCACCACCGCCATCTTACTTGGCGCGATATCCCGTTTGTTGAAATTTTGCCAAACTTCTCCCCTCTCCTACAAATAATATTAAATTCATCCCGTTGTACGAAAATTTCTGTTTTTGGTTTAGTTTTGAGAGACCTAATAGCTATAAAATTAAACCAAACCAAATCAAATCAAACCAAAAAATAAATGTGGATATATTATCTATTTGAACCAAACCAAATCAAGTCTATTTGAATTATGATTGAACCCGATTGAACCCGATTGAACTCTGATTCGATCTATACCAAAAATAAATCGGTTCAGTCGCCGGTCTGGTTTTTAAAACATTGTGTGGAACCCAGTTACAACGATGTGCGTCGTTGGCAATTAATCATATCCCGTTGCTCTTTGCGTGTTTGATAAAGTACTCGTATATGAGGAATGACAAGTCCCAATAAGGGATCATGCACTCATGGTTTCCCTCCTTTCTTAACTATGCCTCGCTTTTAGGAAGACCAATTATGAATCAGAGTGAGTACATGTTTTTATGCAACAGACAACTCTTCCTCCTCAACTCATCCACCACCCAGAGTGAACTAGTTAAATTAAAAAAAAAAAAAAAAAAACTAGTTAGAAAGAGTTAGCTTTGTAGTCCTAGTCCATTCTATCAACTGCATATAGTATTTTATTTCATAGATTCTAAGTGGATTTGTTTGTAGGGATTTGCAACAATAAACTACTATACAATGGGTTATATCTATACTTATTTATTTTATTGATTATGTTAAATTTATCTTTCCTTTTTCTATTTAATCCCTATATTATTTAATTTCTTAAATCATTAAATATTTTATTATCTTATTAACGTAGAAGAATTATTATTGTCACGTTTGCCCGTAATACTACTATATTTTTTAATTTTTTCAAATCTTCTAACAACTATTGGTCATATAGAAATAGAAGTTTCGACATGTTACTTTTTACTGAAAATTTTAAAGATAAAATCTGATGAATACAAGATTTATATTTTTTTTCCTGCTTGTTTAAGGGAAAAAAAAAAAGCTTATATACAATCGTCCATTTCTCTAAAAAAAAAATCGATTATATATTTAGTCAAAAGTTAAAAAATAATTTTTTTATTATAGTATAAAAATTTTATTGAAAAAAATAGTTGTATGGATAAACTGGTAGTTTAATTTTTGAAAAAAAAAATATGAAGCTAGTCAAAACTCCTGAAAATAAGAAGAGGGTAAATAAAATAAAAACATGGGTGCCATTAATAATACCATTATAAAAAAAGTTTAGGTTTTACGGTAAAGTTTCTTAAATTTTTATTTTTTTTTACCTATGTTTATTAATTAAAATTATTTATTGAATTTAACATATGTAGTTAGGCAATTACGTACAAAAAATTATGGTAATTGTTGTTTGCTCTTTCAAATTAGTTTAAAAAAAGGATTGCAAAAAAATTAAAGGGACTATTATTTTTCTTCATAAGTAGTATGAAATACGTATAACACATGTACATATATACTAGTTTAAATAATAAAAATATTTTTTAAAACTTTACATCCCAACCAACAATCTCTTTATTATTATTTTTAATTTTTTTGGAAATGGTAATTGTGTCGAACTTCCCAACTATGAATCGATCTCCTGACCACTCGGCCGCACGTCTCACTACTACCACTAGTCTAGGGGTCGTTGGCACCAACATTCTCCAACATTCTCTTTAGAGAGTATGTAAATATTGAAAAGGGGAGGGGGACACGAAAGATAGATGATTTTACAAGCAACAATTATCGAAAAGTTTTTAATTAAATCCAAGCCTAACAAAATACAAGATATGTATGCGGAAGTGAAGTAATTATGACTAGTTAAAAAATAATTTAAATTTGTACTTTAAATAATGAAAAATGTATAAAAATTTATACAATTTTTTGTTATTTCTAATTATATAAATGTTTCTTTAGTCTTCGAGTCATCAAGTTGTTGTAGTACAGTGGTGAGTATTTCTGCTTGCTTGTGATGCGGACGGCTTGGCTTCCATATTCGTCGAGGATAATTATTTTTAATGAAATTATTATAATTTCTACAGTTCCTAGTAATTTTTTTTTTTTTCTATTTTACCTTTTTTTTTGTGATTCTTTAATTGAACTGGTGTTAGCAGAACATATTTGTAAATCTGGTGCGTATTTCTCTTCAAAAGTTGAATTTTTTTAATGTTTTTAGTATTTAATTTGTATAATCTCCGTCTGAGAATGTCAGAATGATATTGTTCTTGCATTTATCAAACGGTATGAGTCAGTAAGTAAAAAAGGTTCAAAAGAATTTTGAGGCATGGACACTCCAAAAATCGCACATGTCTCGTTAGGGACATATATCGGACATATCATGGATACTCTTGGGACTTGGCTTAAAAGCCGGTATCATGTTAGTGTTTGTGAAGGGCAGGTCCGGGAGATTCGGTTGTCCTACCTGTGCCATAGGTTGCATCTTAAAATATAAATATTGATTTAAGTTAGATTTGAGTTGGGCAGGTCCGAAAAAAAATAAATAGTCTGGGAGGTTCCCCTATAGAGGGAGATTGTCCAAGTCCGAAGTTTTGTCGGCTGGATCGACCCTATGTTTGTGTCTGTATTCCTATTGTGTCGTGTCTGTAAGTACGAGTGCGATGTTTTTTCTTAAAGATAATGTGTTCATGCAATATGAAGCCTGAGATTTACATGTACACGAGAAAAGCTGATGAGTCTGGGCCTTGTTAGGATTCTTGGTTTTTGCATAGAGGAAATTGATGCAAGATGGGTTTAACCTAGCCCAAGGTTCAGTCCAATACTGCCACAGAGGTAGCTACCGGAGTCCAAAGCCCACTTAAGGCCCAGTTGTCTTACCAGGTACTGGCAGAAAAGGAAGCAAAAAATTACCATTCTACCCTTGAGCATTTTGCCTTAGATTTATTATATATAAAGATATAGGACAAAAAAGAAAAGAAAAAGGAAAAAAAAAACAAATTCCTACTATTATACAACATCTCGCGAGAAATTTATAATTTTAAATATTTTTCTAGATTTTATTATGTAAAGATATAGGATAAAAAAGAAAAGAAAAGAAAAACTACTATTATTATACAATATATCGCGAGAAATTGAATTTCTCGCAAGATGAAGAAACCTATACATACTCCATAGTGAGACTAAAGAAGAAGAAGAAAAGAAAGAGCGAAAAAAACTTAGGAGTTTGAATTGACCAAACTCTCTCAATTCCTGATCAAATCAATCCAAACCAAATCCTATGCGATCCTATTCATATCCACTACAAGATTAAACCAAATTCATGTTCAAATTCTAATCTAAATTGACCAAAAAAATGATTGATTAAAAATTGGATGAAAACCTAAGTATAAATATTCGATACCCAAAACTTTTCCCCTTCACCAGCTCACAGCGTCCTTGCAGACTCGAACTCTCGACCCACGTGAAACCCCCGACCCCTCTCGCACCCTTTACGTCGTCCACAGCAGCCTTCGGACCGCCGGAGACCGCCGGAGTCGCCTAAAACCGCCCAAGAACATAGAACTCTGTTTCAGGTTTTTCAGCAAAGGTACCCCTCTTCCAAATCGATTTTCTAGAGTTATACTAGATAGTTTTCCTATCTATAAATTTTTATATGTAGCCTAGTTAACCCTTTACAAAGTCCTTTAATTAGTTTAATTTATTTTGTGATATATATCTGTCAAAATTTTTCTGAAAAACCATAAAAACTATTGTGTACTAGACAGTTTTTGAAATCAAAGACATTGTTTTGGAAACCATTTTTCTTTCATAATATTTGATATTTTTTTAATTCTAATTGAATAAAGTTGTAGCCTATATAACATGATTAAAACCCAATAATTAGTTTAAATTGGTTTGGATTAAAACTCAAGAAAATTTGGTTTGAACATCGAAGAAAAAGACCTTCTTTTCAAACTTTAAAATTTTGATACGGGGTCTGTCCCGACAAACCGGACGACTCAGTCACGTACCGATTGCATCAAAAGACGTGTATGGTATTCTTCGATGTGTGGACTTTGACGGAATTTAAATTGGTTACGCGACAAATTTGACATGTATCCATCGAAAATTACCGTATTTGACTTTTTGTAAATTTCTCAATTACTTTGTGTACACTCTTCATATCGCGACGAGACTTGCTATATTGGTCTCGTAGCATTTGACTTATCATGTAACTCAAGTTTTGTCACGCCCCAGAACCAAAATACTGGAGAGCGGGGGACATACACAGCCAGCTACGTACATTGAAGTATAATCTACTTCGATATACGGTCACGGCTGTTTAGATGTATGAGAGTTTATCTACAAGCCAATAGTCTCTTATGGTCATGAACAAGCCTAGTGTCTCAATCTCAACAAGCAAGTAATTGTTACAAGAAGTAAGATCATCAGACATACAAAGTAAGACGTCCCAAACATTAAATATTCAGATGATCATGAAGCTAGTCATACAAAATACGAAGACTAGCAAGAGTTTAAGTCATACATGATCAACCCTAAGATTTGTCAATCATGTAACAGCCCGTAGGCAGACATAAATTAAAGTTTCAACACGAGCTAACACTTGTTCGGCGGCTAAACGCCTTAAAAGAATAATTTACAATAAAGTGGGAGAGCAAAATAAGAAACCTACTCGTTGCTAGGATTACGTCTGGTGTTCACCATCTGGCTGGAAGGCAGGAAGATCCTCGGGAGCTACTCCAAAATCTGGCCATACAAAACCAGCTGGATCAGACCCCAGAAAGAGCAAGTATCACAAGGGAGGCTTCACTTAAGAACTAAAACCAGCATATTAGCACATGATACATAAAGGATAACGAAAGACATGAGTTAAAAAAAAGGGTGATAAACGATAAGATAACTAAAGGACCATTTCGGTAACCAAGTTACAACCCGTAAACCAAATAAGGACCGGAGTTGTAACCCTTCACCTGAACAGAACTTAGTCTCTAATCAATTATCGATAAAGTAAAGCATAAACAAGCAGGTCCTGATATGGCCATATACTGGATCTAGGTAAGACTAGACAAGATAGGACTCCATCCATCATTCATGGCCAAGCAAAGAGTACGACTTGATACTTTAACTAACTAGGATTATCACAAGCCTAGTTACTAGCAAGATGCAATGAGATGTTCCGACAGCCACAGCCCTACAGACGTAATCCAGGTTATCCGGTCACAAGTTGAGAGAGTTGGATTAGGTAACTTAGAGGTGCAACACACGACAGTGTGCTGGAAATGTGCCCTACTCGACGGCAGACTACAAGTCCAATTAAAGCGCCCAGATAACGGAACTGTCTGTAGCTGGGAAATCTCTTCAAGAACTACTTGATCACTCTAGTCATTATCCTATTCAGATTTAGTATGAATCACTGACCGTGGAAATCAGGAATTCATATGTCACTCCCCGTTTCCAGAATACGTATTTTAATACGTGTACTGCTTGAATGCATTTATTTAATATTTATCATGCATTTGTTCTGTATTTAATTTTTTTATTTTTATTTTCTAATTATTTTTTTGTATTTTATTTTCGGCTCTTGGGTTCGGCTTGGTTCGGTTTGTTTTCGAATTTTGATGGTTCATCATGAATCGAACCCAACTCTCCACCTACCACATCTTCATTTAAGCCCCAACCTCTTTCTCTCTCTTCATTACTTCTTATTCTCATTACTCTTCTTCTTTCTCATAACTCTCTCCACCTACCAAGAGCTTAGGCAAGTACATCTTGCTCCACATGAAAACCCATATTTTTATGGTTTATTTATCTTCCTCTCGTGATCCTAAGATAATTTAGAACTTGACATTTTTCATTTTGAAGTTCCATTTTTAGTAGATCTAGAAATTGCCATTTTCGGATTTTATGGGTTCGATCTATTAAACTTCTTTGTTTTCAAGTTTTGATCGTTCCAGGCTGTTGAGATTCGTGTTATACGCCATTCTGACCCATGGAAATCCTATTTTCGGCTTGGAATGAAGGTTCCATGGAATTTGGAGTTTGGGAGGAGTTTTACGCTCACGTTATACGTGCTCGCGTAAGCATTAACTTTACGCCTACGTTTTTACGTGCTCGCGTAGTATCAAGCTCTACGCCCACGATCATTCGTGTCAGCGTGAATCTGTTTTACACAAGTCGACTTGGCTTGGCGTATTACTCTTTACGCGTATTCATTCGTGCGTAAACTTGACTCTTTACGCGTGGCTCGACCCTTTACGCATACAATATTTTACGTGTAACTCGATTCTTTACGCGTACAGTGTTTCATGCGTAACTTTATTCTTTTACGCATACAAGTCTTACGCGTAACCCTATTCTTTACGCGTAGCTCTGTTTTACGCGTACTCCTTGGCTTGGCATAATTCCTTTACGCGATTTTGGTTTACGCGTAATATTATTCTTTTACGCGTACGAGTTTATGCGTAACGTTACTTCTTTACGCGTACTTTCTTTACGCGCGTATTTGCCTTGGCATAAAGCTTGGCGTAAACGAGTGGCCTTAGCATAAAAGCTTTGGCGTAGACTAGTCATGGTATAGATTAGCCTTGGCGTAATCCAACCTCGGTGTTCCTATTGCTCTATACTTTATTTACTTTATGTCGGCATGGCATTTCTCCTATTATATCCTTACGCCTTTTGACATGAACCTGATAAAATTATGATATGTTAATATTTTAATATATATGGTTGTGTGGAATGTGCTCTGTGTCTTGATTGGTTTATGGATATCTAGTGTGACTGGGACTAAACCCTGAGAGCTATAGACTCGACCATACTGAATACTAGTTGACTTTCATGCCTTGTCACAATTGATAATGATTGTTACCTTGACTAATAATTGATCATGCGTTCCTAGTTGGGACTAAGAGGCTAGCTAGTCGTCTTATTGAAATTGAATGAGACACGTTCATCTTAAAACATGAACCATTGCAATCGACTAGCCGATTCCAAATATTGGCGCATGGATACGTGCAGACTTCAACTTATTTTCTACAAAAGCAGAATGTGTACCTTACAGTCAAGGCATGATTATTTTGTGGCTAGGTTTGATTATTGTATTACGCTATGTAAGACCTAAAACCTAACCGTACAGGCATCGTTGTAGAGTTATGCATAACGTACTCTGTACGAAAGTACTCATTCTGAATGACCATGATCCACGGCATGGGATTTCAATTAACATAGGGACTACTAAGTTAAATAAAATAACGATTGCATGGAGAGAATGGATTCCCGAATTCTTACATGGCAGCCATCCTTGGGATAATTAGTGCCCCGACATGCCGGCTGGTTCCCACAGATACTGCAAATCTGCCACACGGGCAGGAAGCGGTATCTGCTTATATTTATTTACTGTATACTGATGACGGGCGTCCCGCTGGGATGGCATAATTGATTATTGGGTAGACTAGCCTTGCTTGTGCATAGTAAGAACTGATGAATCCTTATTGCATATTTCCAGGATAACTTGGAACTCACAGTTAGCAAGCCGTAGTAGTTGTATTGCCGTTAAATTGATTTGTTTGCGTATTGTACCTACTCTATTAACTACTGAGATGATCAGAATGTCAGGACATGACGGGTCAACTTCTGTCCTTGTTTGGTTGGGAAGTTGGTTTGAAGTGTCGTAAAATTGTGTGAATCCCAGTAGCAAGCGGAGACTTATTATTATATTCTTAACTCTTATCACTGGTTTTAGTTCTCATATCGTGCTCCTTTGTGGTACTTGCTATTAGAGGTCTAACCTCTCTGGTTTTGTATGGCCAGATTTAGAGCCAGTTCCCGAGGACTCCGCTTACTTCTACCTCCAAGATGGTCAATACTAAAGGGATGATCGCAGGAGGACACGAGTGGGTTCCTTGCTTCCCTGCTCGTTTTGCTCCTTACTTTACATTTTGCCACTTGTCACCGACATGTTAGTCCGACTGTCTTGTACTTACCTTTACATAATTGTAACTAAGTCAGACAGTAGCTGATAACAATTGTGTATACCTTGCTATATCATCTGGCTATATTTTGTACAGCCAGAACTCAAGAACATTTTGACTGAGCGTTCGGGACGCCTTACTGCTTTATCTTACATGTTCTCTATTTACTGTTTCTTGTTTGAATGATTGAGACAATAGATGTTGAGTAACCCTAGTGAGACTTTCATGTATTATGCACCCCCTTGTCTTTTAGACATCATTGATCGTATTATACGGTATTCATCTACCCGTAATATGTAGCTGGCTGAGTCATTCTCCCGCTCTCCGATATTCTGGTTCTGGGGCGTGACAAGGTTTTAGTGGTGGCCCATGCAGGTCTGATTTCAGACTTGTGGGATGTTTTAATTTATAGTATGTCTCAATCACACATGTTTTTCCTTGATCTCATGATTCATTACTCTCGACTCGAGCTTTACATTCCGACATCCTTTGACTTCATTGATCTTTCCTGTCCGATCGTTTGATTGTTCTCTTGTCCCTTTTCTTAGAGGCACCTCGTCCGCATCGGTCAGAGCTGGACAACAACAACAAGGGCAACATGAACAACCTGACCATGATGATCAGCAACAAGGGCCAGTGCTACCTCAAGAGACCGTCCAAGAAGAGGTAATAGTAGAACCAACAGCTGGACCACAGTATCCGGAGGTTCCAACACCACCAATAGTTCCACCTACCCCCGTGAAAGTAGACACACCAGTCCTTCTGGAGATCATGAGAGGGATGATGGCTACTCAGCAACATCAGATGTTGTCCAGCAACACATGCACACCCAGCTGCAAGAGCAGAATGTATTACTCAACCAAGAATTGCAAACGACTTTGGAAAGAGGGGTCAGGACCGATTCAGGAGCATCAACCAGATTTTGTAAGTACAATCCCCGTCGTTTCGAGGGCACGGAAGATGCCATTTCAGCAAATGCATGGCTTAAGGATATTGAGACTATTCTGACAGCAGCTAAGGTACCAGCAGAGGAACGTATGGATCAAGTGAAGCTGTTACTTCAGGACCTCGTACGTGATTGGTGGGAATCGGAAGAAGTGGGCATCAGACGTCCTGTTGCTTGGAACGATTTTACTGCTAGATTCAAGACGAAGTACTATGGAGTTGTGGCACAGTTTGAGCTACAACAGAAGTTTCTCAACCTCAAGCAGGCTGGTAAGACAGTGGATGCTTATACAGCAGAGTTCAGCAGACTGAGTAGGTTTTCCCTGAAGATGGTAGCAACGGAGAGCCAGAGGGCTATGAGATTTCAGCAAGGGTTCTATCTTGAACTCTTATAATTGATAGAGGGGCACAACTACCAGACCTTTGATGAGGTATTGACGGCAACCCAGAGGCATGAGATCACAATCCATAGGATCACATCAAGGACTGGAGGTCAGAAGAGATCTCACAATCAGATTGAAGGAGGAGGGGGAGTAGCACCCCGAATAACAATACCATCTCCTGGCGTTCGTATTCACGATGTGGCGGTGCGAGGGCCAGCACCACCAGTCAGACAGCAGCAGCAGCAGCAGAGAAAGAACCAGCAACCCCCAGTGGGCTGCACCTATTGTGGGAGGGCAGGGCACACTAGAGGCGTGTGTTGGGCATTGAACGGACAAT
Organism: Iris pallida; assembly: GCA_029216955.1. Taxonomy (NCBI): domain Eukaryota; kingdom Viridiplantae; phylum Streptophyta; class Magnoliopsida; order Asparagales; family Iridaceae; genus Iris; species Iris pallida. The sequence goes on from JANAVB010012596.1 coordinate 97,716, forward strand.
ATTTCGTATGTGGAAGTCCAGATCATCGGGTTTTCATCTGTCCCATGAGCACGAGGTCAGGAGGCCCAGTGCAACAGTATCCGGCTCTGCCAGCACCAGGGGCAGGCCAGTATCAAGGACCAGCGGTAGCAGTGATGCCGTTAGCACAACACCCGTTCATGTCACATGCTCAGATGTGTCGGCAGCAGGGAACGCCGATGCAGCAGCAACAACATATACCACCCCAGCATCACCAAGGCAGGGGCCGACAGCAATACTAGGATAGGCTGCAGCATGGGAACCAACAAGGAGGCCGACGGCAGACATTCAATCAGTCCTTGGAAGAGGCATTGGCATCGGGAGATGTTGTGGCAGGTAACGTTCTCGTCGCCTCATATCCCGCAGTAGCATTGTTTGATTCGGGAGCATCACACTCATTTATATCTGCACAATTTGTGACACAACTAGGAATGGAATTCGAGGCATTGTCAGGAGGTTGAATATACTCACTGGTAATGGGCTCGTAGGAGTTAATAGAGTTATTCTAGCATGTAGAGTTGTAGTTTGCAGGCGTTCCTTATCCGCCAGATTAATAGAATTTCCTGTTGGAAATTTCGACGTTATCTTAGGCATGGACTGGATGAAAGACAGTCATACGACAATAGATTGTCGTAGAGGGAGTGTATCTTTTAATATTCCGGACATGGAGCGGTTCACCTTAGTCAGATCAGTGGCAACTCAACAAGAAGAAGGAGTAGTGACGACAATGGAAGAAGTTCAAGTTCCGAAGATAGTTGAAGAGTTTCTAGATGCATTTCTCGAAGAACTTCCAGGTCTACCCCCGATTAGGGATATTGAGTTCAGTATAGAATTGGCATCTGGAACTAAACCGGTATCAGATCGAGTTTACATAATGGCAGATTCAGAGCAGGCCAAGGTATATCAATACATAGAGAAACTGAAGAAAAAGAGGTTCATTCGAGTTAGCGAATCACCATGGGCAGCACTAGTAGTACTTGTAGGAAAGAAGGATGGGTCATCAAGATTATGCATTGACTACAGAAAGCTCAACGCGGCAACAGTAAAGAACAAGTACCCACTACCAAGGATCGATGACTTGTGTCACCCCCAGTTTTCAGAAACAGGGGTATTTTTGTCATTTTTTCATTTTAGAATATTTTGAAATTATTTATTTATTTATAATATTATTTTGGGGTTATTTAAGTCGGGTTCGAATTTCAACTCAATCCGACTTGTAACGGGGACCCGGGGTAGTGTTGACTCTAGTGGGACCCACACACTAGTTAGCCATGGCCCACATGATATTAATTTTAGTTAGTGGTTAGTCTAATTATTTATGGATAGGGTTTGGTTAGATTAGGGATTTAGAATGACTAATTTAGCCTCAACCATAAACCCTTCTCCTAATATTAATTAATAGATTAGAGGGGGGTATTTTAGGCATTCCATAAAGTGGACACCTAGCATGTTTGGCCGGCCACAAGGGGGGGATAGGCGTGAGTTCATTTGTCATTATCCACTCTAATTTCTCTCTCCTTTGTTCTTTCCCAAATTTAGAGAGGAACCCCCATTGATTTCATCTCCAAATCAACCCCTTCTTCCACCAAATCTTCTTCATTTCTCCTCTACTCTATGGTTAGAAGGTGCTAGCCAAGTTTGGGAGGATTCGGAGCTTGTTCGTGTCCGTTTGGGATTCCTACGTGTCGGTGGCGTATCAGGAGGCTTTTTCTTCGATCCGAGTCACCGGGAGGTATAAATTCCTTCTCTTTCTCATTTCTCTCATGCATTAGGATGATTTTGACCCATAGGAAAGACCCCCATGGTTGTGTCTCCATTTATGTCCATTTCGTGTCCATTTGGAGACTTAGATGTGTCCTAATGGGTAGGATCGTGTCCTAGTGTATCAGAGTGTACTACCAAAATTTGTCTATTTAGCGACGGCCAGATCCGTCGCCAGTCCGACGGGAATTTCTATTAGCGACCGATCACTGACGGGTTTTGGCCAAAAAAATCCTTCGGCAATCAGCTCGTCGCTAATAATGGTCCGTCGCTACGTAGTCGTCAAGCGACGGACTAGCGACGGTATTTCGACTTCACAATACGAAGCATAAGCGACTACTTTCCGACGGACTGTCGTCCCTTTCAAGTATTAAATACTGAACTGTTTAGACAATAGCGATGTTAAATTCCGTCGGTAAACTGTCGTAATAGTGTATCAGAGTGTATCGTTCCGTCGCTAATCCGTCGACCGCCGTCGATAAAAAAGGACGGATTAGCGACGGTTTGCTGACGGAAAATCCGTCGACCAGGTTCTGGAAGAGGCAGGCATTTTCAGCACCATGGCGACGGATGAGTCGTCGCTATTCTGTCGACAACTGTCGCTAACAGAGGACGGTTTAGCGATGGCATAAGGACGACTTTTCCGTCGACCATGTTCTGGAACTTCTTGGTATTTCCAGAACAAGGGCGACGGAAAAGTCGTCGCTATTCCGTCGAACTATATACCATCAGAACTGTGCCGACGGATATTCCGTCGACCACCCGTCGCTACATGGTAACATTTTCAAATCTCCAGTTAGCGATGGATTTGCCGTCGGACAGTAGTCAGAAACTGGTAATATCCGTCGGTCAACGGTCACTATTCCGTCGCTAACTGAGAATATTTTGAAAAAAAATTACAGAGCTTTCCCTGTTCGCAAAAATATGCATAAACCAAACCAATATATAATGCACACCAATTATCCAACAATCACATAGACCAAATATATAATGCACACCAATTATCCAAGAATCACATAGACCAAATAAGCACATACGAATTTAATGCACACCAATTATCCAAGAATCGTATAGACCAAACCAAATTAATATAAAATAGACATCAATTATCCCGAAGAGTAACCTAATATCCTTCGTTATAATCCGATCATAGCACAAATTATTCTGTACATATGGTGTAGTATATGTTCTTATCGTATCTAGTATCTGAAGGATATAACAGAATCAAGATGAACTCACATAATGTAATACTAAGACATCATCTACTACTATATAAGATATAGTGATAAGTTTGTTGGCCCATTCCATGGTCACACCCGATTTCGATAATCAACATGCACTTAAGTCAATACACAAAATATACAAACTGCTGCTAATCATTTCAGGATATATGAAATCAATTTCAACGGACGTTGTACTGCATCAACGAAGCATCAACATCATCAAATCTGAAGATGACTCATTTTATATTTTATTCTGTATTTTACATTTTATTGAGTCTAGGAATTATTTTGTAAAATCAGTTTTGGTAATACTGGCTTAGGGTTATCCCAGTCCACATTCTAAAAAGCCTATCAATTATCACTCATATATCTTTTTACAAAATATTCCAATATATCTTTGAAAAACAATTTCTGATAAAATATTTCGAAAATCTCCTAACAGAACTCATAACCGAGTTCGGCCCGAGTTCGGACCGAACTCTGTCCGAGTTAGGTCAGTTTGTATTCAAACTTCTGTTGCCTCTAAATCTGCGAGCAACGTCTCTTTACAAGATATCTGCATCCGAACTCTGCCCGAACTCTGTCCGAGTTCGGTCCCAGAAAACACCTATAAATAGAGAAGAACTTTTCATTTCAAATCATTCATTCACTCTTCATCTTCTCTTCTCTACTATTCGAGTGTTTTCAAAACGATCCAAGATTTTCAAATCATACCTATACACCTCTTAGCCAAAAGCCAGTAATATCAGAGTTGATTTAGAGTCTTTTGGTATTCCAAGAGTTGTAAAGAGGTCGTTCCAAGTCCAACAACTTTTTTTATTATGGAGCTGGTCGTGCGCTCGTCACCAAGCACGGTGTTGTGAAGTCGGTCGTGCACTTGTCACCAAGCACGGTGTTGTAAGAGACTGCGAACTCTCAGTTAAAGCTTGTGCCATAGTGGATTAACATCGAGCAAGAGTACTCGAGATTGGATTAGTCCTCTCAGAGGGATACCAGTATATATCGCTGTGTCGACGAGTTTGAATTCTCTATCTCTTACTGCTTTATATTTACTGTCTCTTATTTCACTGCCATAGTTTAAATTTTTAATTGGTGATTATTTTCTGCTGCACACACACACTCTATTCACCCCCCTCTGGAGGTGCTCAACGGTCCTACAATTGGTATCAGAGCAGGTTATATTCTTATATAACAAACCTTAGAGAGTATATATGGCAGCCGTGAAATCAATATTCAACGGTGAAGGGCAATCCACAAATAGACCTCCCCCATTTGATGGAACAAATTATACCTATTGGAAAACACGAATGACTTTCTTTCTAAAGTCTCTTGACTTTGATCTTTGGTCTATAGTCATGGATGGTTATAAGAAACCAGCACCCACAGTGATTGAAGGCCAGCTTGTAGACAAGCCTCATGATAAATACACTGAAGCTGAAAAAGCTAAGGCTAGTCTAGATGCTCGTGCCATCAACGTACTGTTCTGTGCAATTGACAAAACAGAGTTCAACAGAGTTTTAACCTGTAAGACGTCTCACGAAATTTAGAAACTTCTTGAGGTAACTCATGAAGGTACTTCCCAAGTGAAGGAATCCAAAATTAGTAGACTGACACAGGAATATGAATCTTTTAAGATGAAACCCGGTGAGTCAATTACACAGATGTTTACTCGTTTCCTTGATATAACTAATCCTCTGTAATCTCTTGGCAAGAATTACAGCAATCATGAGAAGATCAGAAAAGTGCTGCGGGCTCTAACCAAGAACTGGAATCCAAAAGTCACAGCAATTATTGAGGGAAACGATCTCACCACTATGTCCTTGGAAACATTGATGGGGAAGCTGATGACCCATGAACTTGATTTGCAAGAGTTTGAGGAAGCAACACCAAAAGAAAAATCTATTGCCTTCAAAGCTCAAGCAAAAAAATCAACATACAATGACTCCGATGAAGAATCATCAAGTGGTGATGAACAAGCCCTACTTGTGAAGAACTTCAGGAAATACCTAAAGTTTATAAGCAGAAAGAAGAAAGATATCCAAGAAAGCAATGAAGACGAAACCATATGCTTCGGATGCAAGAAGTCAGGGCACATGAAGAAGGACTGTCCAACCACCAAGAAAAGCAGTCCATATGACAGATCAAGATCAAGCAGAAAAGCAACAACCGGTCGAAAGTATGCCAACACAAGCATCTGGCATGAAAGTGATGCCAGTGATTCAGAAGAAGAAGACAGACCCTGCGGCAATGCAAATGTCTACCTCATGGCATTTGATAAGGTATCTTCAAACCCTCTATATGATGAATTTACTTTCGAGGAATTAGAAAATGCCTTTAGCGAATTACTTGAAGAACACAAAAATGTGCTTGACAAGTATAAGCAATCTCGAAAAGAGATTAAGGCATACACAACCGAGTTAGCTAGACTGTCAAATTTTATTGAAGATATAAAAGAGACATCTACTACCGGTAACACGGAAGAGATAGCCAAACTCAGGGTAGACTATCATGAGGCTATCCTCAATATTGAAAAGAAAGAAAGAGATTATGTTAAGATGCAAAAGCTGTATGACACAGAGAAGAAGATGCACTTAGTAACAGAACATAGACTCTCAGTCATGACTGCTAAATATGAAGAGTCTATTGCGATTTCTAAAAAGTTAGAAATCAAGTTAGGCAAACAGGCAATACCTGTGACACAGCCTAATTTTAGTCCTAATGCTAAGCATACACCTAAGAGGACTAAAAACAAGAAAGCACAGAAGAAACACGAATATCATCATGCTTTCACTTATAGGTTCTCCAGACCAAATAAGCATGTAAACACAGTTTCAACCACATCTGGTTCTAAACTGACTTGCACTTATTGTGGTACGCACGGACACATATCACAGTATTGTTTGGCAAGGAAGCTTGTTGACAATCACACTTTGATCTGGAGACCTAAAGCTAATCAGAATGGACCCTTCAGAAAATGGGTACCAAAAGATTCATCTACTTGTCTTGTAGGTGGACCCTCAACCCTCTCATGCTAAGAGCAAATAGATCCTCGATAGCGGATGTTCGTGACATATGACTGGTGATGCATCTTTGTTCGCTATACTATCGATGAAGAAAGATGGATATGTCTCCTTCGAAAATAATTTGAGAGGTGATATAATTGGTAATGGTACTGTAGGTATTTCTCCCTATCCAGTAATAAAGGATGTTTGTCTAGTAACAGAATTGAAACATAACCTATTAAGCATAAGTCATTTGGCAGTTAATGGTTATGGTATCAATTTTGTGAAAGATAAATGTACCATATATGATATGTCATCTGGTGATCCCATATATAAAGGGATTAGAGAAGACAATATTTATGTTTTCTTTTTGGAGAATACTAATAATGCAGGTAAGTGCCTAGTAGCCAATCAAGATGAAAGCTGGCTATGGCACATGAGACTAGGACATGCAAACATGGATACTATCTCCCGACTAAGTACAAAGAAGTTGGTAAGAGGACTCCCTGAGATTCCATTCAAGAGAGATATGGTATGTGCTGTCTGTGAAAAGAACAAAGCACATAGGTCTACTTTTAAATCTATCAACGCTGTAAGTACTTCTAGACCTTTGCAGTTAATTCACATGAATTTATTTGGTCCTAGTAGAGTCGCTAGTCTTGGCGGTAAGCTCTACGCTTTTGTTATTGTTGATGATTTCTCTCGTTTTATTTGGGTTTATTTCTTATCAAACAAAAGTGATGCAATTTTTGAATTTCAGATATTTTGCAAAAAGGTACAAAATGAAAAAGGTTTCATGATTACTCGTATCCGAAGTGATCATGGTGGCGAATTCGAAAATTCTGATTTCAAAAAGTTTTGTGATGATAGTGGATATTACCACGAATTTTCTTGTCCTAGAACTCCCCAACAGAATGGTGTTGTGGAGCGGAAGAATCATACTCTAAGCGAAATGGCTAGAGTCATGCTGAATCAGTATAATCTTCCTAAATATTTTTGGGCAGAAGCTGTTAGTACAGCCTGTCATGTTTTGAATAGGGTGTTAATTCGACCAATCTCGAAGAAAACACTATATGAGCTTTGGTTTGGAAGGATTCCAAACATTTCTTACTTTAAAGTTTTTGGATGTCGCTGTTTTATCCTGAACACCAAGGATAACTTGGGAAAGTTCGACTCCAAAGCAGATGACGGGATATTTCTCGGATATGCTGCTAAGAGTAAGGGATATAGAATTTTCAATAAAAGATCTATGATTGTTGAAGAAACTATTAATGTTACTTTTGATGAGCTAAATAGTCACAGATCTAGCGACAGTGATGATGAAGATACACATGCAAGAACGGAGAAGAGTTCTGTGAAAGATCTGACCCAAGATGCAAGGACTGAGAAGAGTGTTGTGAAAGATCTGACCCAAAAGTATGAATCATTAAAATTCATGCCAGATCATCTAGAAATACTCATCATAGGTAATGTATCTAAAGGTGTAAGTACACGTTCATCTCTTAAAGATTCTGATATAGCAGCAAATGTAGCATTCATTTCTCAAATAGAACCTAAGAATATAGATGATGCTTTTACTGATGAGCTTTGGATTTCTGCCATGCATGTAAGCCCCCTGAATTTTCCGAATTATTTTTCAAATTTTCTAATGAATTATTTTCAATAATTCATTTCTATATAATTAATTTTTGATTATTAAATGCTCTTTACCGTGACTTAGAATTCTAGAGCATCAGGGATGCCGGTCTCTGGAAACTTCCTTCTTGGAGTTTGTAGTAGACGAGATTATCTTCATTTTGATATATCTTGTCCCACTCGAACTTGTTCCCTTGTGCTCCATTCGCTTCGCGCAACTTTCGGGTCAATTTAGACCAAATTATCGTCTGCCGTAATTCGTGATTTAATTTCCAACTTAATTTCCGGGCCCGACATCGGTCCAATCCAGTCGACCCAATATATGGTCCTGGCCTGTTTTGAGTCTACTATGCACGTGCCACTTGCGTGCCACCGCTTGATCTCCCTTGTGCTCCTATTCCACCCATGATTTAATTGATTTAAATTTATTATTTTAATTAAATCTTGTCTTCGACTTTGTCCAAACTTGGCCTAACGTCCGACCCAGTTTGGCATGGACCCTACCATGACTGTCCATACGTCCCACTGATGTGTCTGTATTTTTCCCTATTTGAAAATATGTTTATTTTATATAAAATATCTATTCCTCTCTCTTTATTATATATTATATATATATACATATATATATATATATATATATATGTATAATGTAACACTCTCTCTCCCAACTCCCCTCACAGCCAATCACCCCTCCCCCATTGTGGCCGACCTACACCACACCCTCTCTCATCCTCTCTCTAAATATCTCTCTTCCACTCACTCTCTTTATTCTCACCCTTCTCTATTTATATATATATGTTATGTATACACACACACACATATCTCTCTTACTCTCACCCCCTCCTTACACTCACCACCCCCATCACTCTTTCTCTCTCCCACGTCCAGGCCGACAGCCCCCCCCTACTTCTCTCCTTCCTCTCCACTTCTTCTTCCTTAACTTATTCTTCTTCTTCTCTTCTTCCTCTTCATTGTGAAGAGCAACATTACCACCACCCCATGGCCATCCGAGCCCAGCCCTGGCCGACGGCCAAGCACCACCACCACCCTAGGCCGAGACTCCCCACACTCCTCCTCCTATTCCTCATCATCATCATCATCTACACACACCATTACCACCACCAAAAACCATCATCCCACTCCACCTCCTCCACCCTTGCCGACCGGCCACGGCCACCACCGCCGCGTCGTCGCCGCCCCGCCGACGCGCTGCCGTGCCAGGCCAACGCCGCGCGCCACCGCGGGTGGCCAGCAGCAGCCGCGAGGCAGCAACTGCAGCAGCCAGAACGGCGGCAGCAGCCCACCGCAGCCGCACGACGGCGCCGCCGCCGTCGCGCACGGCCGCCGGCGAGCCCCATGGCCGTGCGCGCGACCTCGGCGACCTCCCCGGGGCCAGCACCTCCTTCTCCGACGCGACGCATGGGCTATTCGTGCGTTTTGAACGGAATCCCGTCGACGCGCGCGCGGGAGAAGTTTCAGAAATTGTGTTTCGGGACAGCGACTTCGTGCACGTTTCCCGAGAGATCCGACCGTTGGATCGGCGATTTCTTCGCTCCGTTACAATCTCGGTATATCCCTCTTCACCTCTGTCAAATTTCATCCGTTAATTTCGTCGTTTGATACATCAAAACCGGCCACCAAGTTGACGTTTTAATTTGTACTGTTTTTGGACAGTTTTGCGACGCCAACTTCGCGGGTTCGTATCTTCGTCGTCGCAGCTCCGTTTTGCGCGCCACCAGTTCCAGTGCACAGCTGGTATAACCCTCTTCCTGCCCCCTTTAGATTTCATTTCAGTTTGAGCTCGTTAGGTCGGTCGAATTCGACGCCAAAGTTGGCCGTTCGAATTCTTAGTGTTGCACTTGTAGAATTCCATTTTTGAACCCGGGACTCCGGATTCAATTTCTGACACCACCAGTAGACTCGTGGCGTCTTTCTGGCATGTTTTCATATAAAGTTTGCTTGATTTGGAGAACGTGGGCCCTGGCACGCATTTCGGTGCAAAGCGGGTCCCGCTTTCTGAGTCAACGGGACTTTTTGACGCCGGCTCATCGGAATCCAATTCCGGATATACCGTTGAGTTCGTATCGTCATTCTGGACTCGTTGACATGTAATTTGCTGAGTTTTGAAGACATTTGCTCCGGCACGCATTTCCGTACAAATCGGATTCCAAATGTCCGCGTCAACGGACCAATTTGAGATCGGGTCAACGGAATCCAATTCTGGATATACCGTTGGGTTCGTATCGTCATTCTGATTTCGTGGACATATAATTTGTTAGGTTTTGTGCACTTTTATTTCGACACGTTTTTCGGTGCAAAGTGTGTCCAACGGCGGACATCATTTTGGCCCGAAATTATCGTTTTGCCCCTGTGTCCAAATTGGACTTTTGGACAGGCAATTCTAGCTGATTTGACCATTCTGGACACTTTGGTGATGTTAGTTACATCATCCGACAATATCTGTAGGTTTTTATCATATTATTATAATCTTTCTCCTTTTGTGGTATTTTGAGATCCGTCGATTCCGGTGATTTCACAATCACTGAAATTGATATGTTGACCCTGAAAATGTTTATAGAGACTAGCTTTGACCCTGTTGACCATGGTTGACTGCTTTGACTGAACATCGAAGTAGAGTCAACATTTGACCTAGGTTAGCCTAGTTTGACCTAGAGTTGACCATAGTTGACCAGTTGACCAAAAGTCAACTGTAAGTCAACCATTGACCCAATTTGACCTAGTTTGACTTGGTTTGACTTATTGTGGCCTAGTTTGACTTAGTGGACTGAGTCTGACCTAGATTGCGTAGCTTATACTATAGAATCAAGCCTAACACTGTTGAACCCTAATTAGTTTATATATATCTTATCTTTAGGTCTGTGGCATCACTCTGAGCATCGACCCCATTTGACAGCTCAGGACCGCAGGCGAGTACATTCACTGATAGTTTTCATTGTCTTGATATCTACTATATCCGATTCAGTTGTAGTGTCTTACTTGATTCTCGACACGATAGTTCACGGACTAGTATACGTCGGATCCTGTCATGAGATGTCATTCTTGGATTTTCTTGGGATACTGGTACTTGCTCGATCTTGTTCTTGTACTTGTATTGACACCGATTCCTGAGAAGGAGTAGCTACCTTCTTAGGGAATCCCGTGCCATGACGTGTTATGTCCGGATCCATGTTACTATTCGGGGATGGGGGAATTATTAGGGGTTATGTGATCAAAGCCTCCCTGTCACTATTTTGCTAGCGCCACCCTCACCTCACGTAGGGTGTAGCAGATTCCTCCGTGCGCTTGTTATCCAGGTTGGCCGGCATGTCTCTCCGTTGAGGTTACCGCGGATTGCCGGGCCAAGTGGATAACCTGTCCTGTCACTTACCCAAAGCCGATCACATAACGCTCTAATAATTCAAGGCACATTTTATATTTACTTATCTTATCATATATCATGTTCTCTTCTACATTCAGTACTTTCTCACCATGCTATGATATTCAGACACTCACATGTTCTACATGCCTTTATATTGTACCTTGATTGGAGACTAAGTTCTGCTCGGGAGAAGGGTTACAACCCCGGTCCTTGTTTGGTTTAAGGGTTGTAACTCGGCTTTTGAATGGTTCCCAAGTCGCCTATATCTTTGTCTTGTATTTCATTATACTGTCTCTTATAGTATTTGTCAATTCACATGGAACTGCTGTTGGTGTTTGTACTTGCTCATTTTCCTGACAGGATACCGTTGATAATATTTTAGGAGTAGTGGTGCCATTAGTGGACATCATGATGTTGCTAGCAGAGGTGGATCTTACTATTATTCTATGTGAGTTGCCCGGTAGTTATCCTTAGTTAGTCTTGTTGTTCCTTCTTTATTTTCCTGTCTTATGATTCATTCTAGTAGTTTCTAGTTGTTCTTGTGCTTTAGTTATCTTTCTTGTCTTATCATCCCTAGCTGTTGTGATGTGACTAGAGTATAATTGTAGTTATAGGCCTTCTAAACGTAGTGTATATTTATTGGGTACTAGACAGCGTTCTACCGCCGATACTGCGGCGTAGGCTGGGCGTCGTCTACGTATTCGTACCCGTATATCCGGGTGCGGGTCGTGACAATGCAAGAAGAACTAAATCAATTTAAGAGAAACCAAGTTTGGGAACTCGTTCCTAAATCCATTGGTCAATCGATAATTGGTACCAAATGGGTGTTCCAAAATAAACTCAGTGAAGATGGACAAGTTCTACGCAACAAAGCACGTCTAGTAGCACAAGGTTATAATCAAGAAGAAGGAATTGATTATGATGAGACCTATGCTCCTGTTGCTAGACTAGAAGCCATCCGCATGTTTTGTGCATTTGCATATTTTAATAATTTTAAATTATTTCAAATGGACGTGAAAAGTGTATTTTTAAATAGATTTTTAAAAGAGGAAGTTTTTGTGAAACAACCCCCTGGTTTTGAAGATTTTCAAAAACCTGATCACGTCTTCAAGCTTAAGAAAGCCCTTTATGGACTCAAACAAGCACCTCGTGCTTGGTATGAACGCCTAAGTGCTTTCTTACTTGATAATGGATTTTCTAAAGGAAAGGTTGATACTACTTTGTTTATAAAATCCTTGAATGATGATATCATCCTTGTGCAAATTTATGTAGATGATATAATATTCGGTTCTACTAACGAAAAACTCTGTCAAGATTTTGCTAAGTGCATGCAAAGTGAATTTGAGATGAGTATGATGGGAGAGCTAAACTTCTTCCTAGGACTTCAAATCAAACAGCACTCAAATGGAACATTCATCAACCAAGTTAAGTACACGAAGGACATACTGAAAAAGTACGACTTCGAGAATGTAAAGCCAATCGGGACTCCTATGGCTACATCTACAAAGCTTGATGCTGATGAAAATGGCAAACCTATCGATCAGCGTAAGTATCGAGGTATGATTGGTTGTTTATTATATTTAACTGCTAGTCGTCCTGATATAATATTTAGTGTTTGCGTTTGTGCACGTTATCAGGCAAACCCTAAGGAATCACATCTTAGTACCGTTAAGCGTATCTTCCGATACCTTAAAGGAACTTCTACAGTCGGCTTATGGTATCCTAAAACCAAATCCTTTGACCTGATAGGTTACTCGGATGCGGATTTTGCAGGATGCAAAGTGGACCGTAAAAGTACCAGCGGTACATGTCATTTTCTAGGAAAGGCCTTAGTCTCTTGGTTTAGCAAGAAACAAAATTCAGTAGCATTATCAACAACTGAGGCTGAGTATATCGCCGCAGGACGTTGTTGTGCTCAGATTTTGTGGATGAAGCAAACCTTAGAAGACTACAATCTGCACTACACTAAAGTTCCTATTTATTGTGACAACACTAGTACTATAAATCTGACTAAGAACCCTATCTGTCATTCATGCACAAAGCACATAGAGATAAGACATCATTTTCTTCGTGATCATCAACAACACGGGGATATCTGCTTAGAATTTATTGACACAGATCATCAACTAGCAGACATATTCACAAAACCATTGGCTGAAGACCGTTTTAACATAATGAGGCGTGAGCTCAGTATACTTGAATTTTCAGATTCATAATGTAATATGGTAATTAAAATTAATTTTATGACTTGCAACTTTGATATTTATTTAACGGAATTTATTTTTGGGTACAAACCTAAAAAGGGTATGTCATTAGGTTATGTCTGTCACCACGACTATGGTCGAAGCGAAGCGGTACTTAAGAGTTCCCTGGTGAACCTCCGTTAGCTGGGACAACCCCTACAGTTAACCCATAAATAGAGTACGTTATTAAATATTAGAGTCAAAAGTCATAAAACTACTTTTAACCAACCAGAACTGCATTTACTGTCTCGGGAATACAAGTGACCGAACTCGGGCCGAACTCTGACCGAGTTCGGACCGAATTCTGACCGAATTCGGACCGAGTTCGGTCGGCGCTGTATTGATTCCAGAACCAAATAGCCGACTTTAAACCCTATAAATTCACCTCTTTCAATCATCTTTTCCATACACCAACTCGTGGAAACTTCTCCTTCCTCCCTAAAAGCTCTTCCTCCTCCATCCTAGCAAGGAATCTAAGAGATCTGGTGGGCATATTCAACATTCTCATCTTCCTCCTTTCTCAAAAGGTATTCCTTTTTCTTTTCTACTTTCTCAATGGCTCCTAAACGTCATAGGGCTACTACTTCCCAAGGTGCCTCATCCTCTTTGGATTACACACCAGCTAGTCTATTTAGTCCAGCACGACCAATAGATGCAGAAGACTATGATTCTACTTTGTTTTCGGACAAAGAGTTTTCTGATCTTTGGTTCGGTTCCTTTTCTGGTCGTAAGATTTGTAATGGAGCTTTTGTCAATTTTACCATATTTTATGAATACGCTCCTACTTTTGACCACTTAGGATACCGAGATTTTTTCGAAGTATCTGAAAATATTTTTGACAACGCTGTCCGAATGTTTTACTGCAATTTGCAAGTAAAACCTAATGAAAATTTCTATTCTTGCGTTGCTGGGCAAGAATTAGAATTCTCTGCTACCGATATCAGTGAATTTTTCCATGTTCCTGATCTTGGTGAAGCATTGGTTGACATTACCCATGTTCAATTCCCTGCTGATATTACCCTTGCCTCGTTCAGGGAACTTATTTGTCATCCAAACCCTGTACCTTGTAGGGTTTATTCAAAGCATTTGAACCAATTTTTTTATGAACTTTATCGCATGATTTTCTCTGTACTCCTTTCAAAGAAAGGATCCACAGATGATGTGACCTTCTTGGAACTCTCTGCTTTATACCACATTCATTTTGGCATTCCATTCTCTATCCCAAAAACCATGATGTCCTGGATGCTGAACTGCAGAAATGCAGGAAAGAATCTGGTATATCCTATGCACTTGGCGTCTATCTTTCGTCGTTTTGAGATTGATCTTCAGACTTGTGCATTCTCCTCCACTCCTATCGAGCTTACCAGATCCTATCGATTTCTTGCTCCACCTCTGTCTCCTGGAGCTCAGCCTGCTCCAGCTGCTGACGCTGAGGTTCCTGATGCTGCTCCTGCACCAGCCCCTGCCCCGGGATTTGATCCGACTTTCTACCAGCGCTTTGATGATTTTGTTGCTTTATCTGCACAACATCGTCAAGGTTATCTTGATTCGGAGTTCCGACGCATCACTCAGGCTCAGGTGCTGAGGAATGGGATTGCTGACCTCCACTACAGCCTAGCCCATGATCCGGTCCATCCTATCACCATCCTGCCTCATCCAGGCTTTCCGGGTCCTCGGTTCACAGATGAGGTTTCATTCCAGCACTTTGACCCCACTGCAGCCTACTTTCCTCCAGAGGCTCCTGGTGCTGACGACCCCACTATGTGACGCGGGTTCAGCTTTTGGATAGTGGATACTTGTTAGATGATGATCTTTATGCTTTGATGTAGTTTTTATTTTCATGTCTAAACTCTTTAGTTAGACATTTTCTGATGATTGTACTCAGCACTTTTTAGTATGACATTTCTAGTACTTTATTTCCAGCATTTTCTTTCCATAGTAGTTGTTTTATGCTGTGATCATGTCTCTTTTGCTTCACTTTGTCTTTTGTTGTCTATTGTTGGCTTCACACATTACGGGGGAGCCAAGTCATTTTACTATTTGACAAAGGGGGAGAAAAAGAGTACACATATATACCAAAAAGAGTAGAAATCCAAAAACAAACTCAACCATCTCATTTTTTTAGGTACTTGTATTTTGTTATATTTTATAAGATATATTTTGGTATAGACTCAAGTTTGTCAATTATCAAAATGGAGGAGATTGTTGGCCCATTCCATGGTCACACCCGATTTCGATAATCAACATGCACTTAAGTCAATACACAAAATATACAAACTGCTGCTAATCAATTCAGGATATATGAAATCAATTTCAACGGACGTTGTACTGCATCAACGAAGCATCAACATCATCAAATCTGAAGATGACTCATTTTATATTTTATTCTGTATTTTACATTTTATTGAGTCTAGGAATTATTTTGTAAAATCAGTTTTGGTAATACTGGCTTAGGGTTATCCCAGTCCACATTCTAAAAAGCCTATCCATTATCACTCATATATCTTTTTACAAAATATTCCAATATATCTTTGAAAAACAATTTCTGATAAAATATTTCGAAAATCTCCTAACAGAACTCATAACCGAGTTCGGCCCGAGTTCGGACCGAACTCTGTCCGAGTTAGGTCAGTTTGTATTCAAACTTCTGTTGCCTCCAAATCTGCGAGCAACGTCTCTTTACGAGATGTTTGCATCCGAACTCTGCCCGAACTCTGTCCGAGTTCGGTCCTAGAAAACACCTATAAATAGAGAAGAACTTTTCATTTCAAATCATTCATTCACTCTTCATCTTCTCTTCTCTACTATTCGAGTGTTTTCAAAACGATCCAAGATTTTCAAATCATACCTATACACCTCTTAGCCAAAAGCCAGTAATATCAGAGTTGATTTAGAGTCTTTTGGTATTCCAAGAGTTGTAAAGAGGTCGTTCCAAGTCCAACAACTTTTCTTGTTGTGGAGCTGGTCGTGCGCTCGTCACCAAGCACGGTGTTGTGAAGTTGGTCGTACACTAGTCACCAAGCACGGTGTTGTAAGAGACTGCAAGCTCTCAGTTAAAGCTTGTGCCATAGTGGATTAACATCGAGCAAGAGTACTCGAGACCGGATTAGTCCTTTCAGAGGGATACCAGTATATATCGCTGTGTCGCTGAGTTTGAATTCTCTATCTCTTACTGCTTTATATTTACTGTCTCTTATTTCACTGCCATAGTTTAAATTTTTAATTGGTGATTATTTTCTGCTGCACACACACACTCTATTTATCCCCCCTCTAGAGGTGCTCAACGGTCCTACAAGGTTGTCGTATCATCATTGCCGAGGAATGAGGGTCGGAGGACAGTCAACTTTATCTACGGATACATAGTTTCTGCCTCGCCAGTCGAATGGCTTAATTGCCAAGTATGGGAACGGATGGCTCAGAACACAACCCAAGATTCATTCTAGCATACATTAGTGCGAATCATCTATGTTCTGTACATATGGTGTAGTATATGTTCTTATCATATCTAGTATCTGAAGAACGTAACAGAATCAAGATGAACTCACATAATGTAATACTAAGACATCATCTACTACTATATAGGATATAGTGATAGGTTGTCGTATCGTCATTGCCGAGGGATGAGGGTCGAAGGACAGTCAACTTTATCTACGGATACATAGTTTCTGCCTCGTCAGTCGAATGTCTTAATTGCCAAGTATGGGAACGAATGGCTCAGAACACAACCCAAAATTCATTCTAGCATACATTAGTGTGAATCATCTATGTTCTGTACATATGGTCTAGTATATGTTCTTATCGTATCTAGTATCTGAAGGATATAACAGAATCAAGATGAACTCACATAATGTAATACTAAGACATCATCTACTACTATATAAGATATAGTGATAGGTTGTCGTATCATCATTGCCGAGGGATGAAGGTCGGAGGACAGTCAACTTTATCTACGGATACATAGTTTCTGCCTCGCCAGTCGAATGGCTTAATTGCCAAGTATGGGAACGAATGGCTCAGAACACAACCCAAAATTCATTCTAGCATACATTAGTGTGAATCATCTATGTTCTGTACATATGGTGTAGTATATGTTCTTATCGTATCTAGTATCTGAAGGATATAACAGAATCAAGATGAACTCACATAATATAATACTAAGACATCATCTACTACTATATAAGATATAGTGATAGGTTGTCGTATCATCATTGCCGAGGGATGAGGGTAGAGGGACAAATACCGCTCGAGTGAGCCAAAGGCATGCAGCCACTTCCCTCCCTCCATTCACCCTCTCCCTCTCTCACGCTATCAACGTCACAACTTTTCTACCTCAAGTTTTGATCAAGCATTTTCCTTCTCCTCTCCTCCACCATGGCTCTAAACCCATCTGCTCCTCCCTACTTCCCTTCTTCTTATTTGACTCTCTCAGCCACATATGATATCCAGCTCAAGTGTAGAGTCGGCGGAGAAGAAGTGGGCAGAAAGAGGAGGGGGAAGCAGCACAGCCGACGGCATGACCCGGAGGAAGTACATAGGTTTTCTTCAACATACGTAGGAGAACTATAAGGATATATCTTTTCACGACATATCACCTTGTCAAAGACCCTTAATATGACAACCATGTTACCGCAGTGTCGGAAGACTAACATGTCATAATTTTCTAAGTCGTGTATTTTGACATAATCCTCCAAACTCTTTTCTGCTATATAATAATGCAAGATTACTACATAGGAGAAAAGAGTTGGGAGGATTATGTCAAAACACACGGCTTAAAAACTTATGACATGTTAGTCTTCCGATACCGCGGTAACATGATATTCACATGAAGGGTCTTTGACAAGGTGACATATTGTGAAAAGATATATCCTTATAGTTCTCCTACGGATGTTGAAGAAAAACTTTATACTTCCTCCGGGTCATGTCGCCGGCTGTGCTGCTTCCCCCTCCTTTTCCTGTCCACTTCTTCTTCCCCGACTCTACACTTGAGCTGGATATCATATGTGGCTGAGAGAGTCAAATAAGAAGAAGGGAAGTAGGGAGGAGCAGATGGGTTCAGAGCCATGGTGGAGGAGAGGAGAAGAAAGATGCTTGATCAGAACGGATGGCTCAGAACACAACCCAAGATTCATTCTAGCATACATTAGTGTGAATCATCTATGTTCTGTACATATGGTGTAGTATATGTTCTTATCGTATCTAGTATCTGAAGAACGTAACAGAATCAAGATGAACTCACATAATGTAATACTAAGACATCATCTACTACTATATAAGATATAGTGATAGGTTGTCGTATCATCATTGCCGAGGGATGAGGGTCGGAGGACAGTCAACTTTATCTACGGCTACATAGTTTCTGCCTCGCTAGTCGAATGGCTGCAGGGACTATGTCCTGATCACCATGTCATACCGTAGACTAATGCAAATGGAGCTGGAAATATCCGTTGCTAACCGGTCACTAGTCCGTCGGTAACTGAGAATTTTTTTGAAAAAAAATTGCAGCACTTTCCCTGTTCACAAAAATATGCATAAACCAAACCAATATATAATGCACACCAATTATCCAACAATCATATAGACCAAATATATAATGCACACAAATTATCCAAGAATCATGTAGACCAAATATGCACATACGAATTTAATGCACACCAATTATCCAAGAATCATATAGACCAAACCAAATTAATATAAAATAGACATCAATTATCCTGAAGAGTAACCTAATATCCATCGTTATAATTCGATTTATCTTCAAGTGTGAGAACGGATGGCTCAGAACACAACCCAAGATTCATTCTAGCATACATTAGTGTGAATCATCTATGTTCTGTACATATGGTGTAGTATATGTTCTTATCGTATCTAGTATCTGAAGAATGTAACAAAATCAAGATAAACTCACATAATGTAATACTAAGACATCATCTACTACTATATAAGATATAGTGATATGTTGTCGTATCATCATTGCCGAGGGATGAGGGTCGAAGGACAGTCAACTTTATCTACGACTACATATTTTCTGCCTCGCCAGTCGAATGGCTGCAGGGACTATGTCCTGATCACCATGTCGTACAGTAGATTAATGCAAATGGAGCTGGAGCCAAAATACAGAAACCAAAATACAAAATACAGAATCAAAACCCTGGGTTCACCAAAAATACAAAACACAGTTCTAATTCATATATATTTTAAGTGTGAGAATGGATGGCTCAGAACACAACCCAACCGGAGAGGATACTCTGAGAGATCCATCTGAGTAGGACGTATACTCTGAGAGATCACCTTTACAAGAATGATATCAGTAGTGAGATTGAGTGTTGGAGGAGATATTATCAGAGTATACGTCCTACTCAGATGGGTCTCTCACCGTTACTAATTTTTTCTGACAGCATGGTGGATATGCTCCGTCAACAGATTCTTACTCCGAGCCAAAACTTTGCCTCGGAGCTCAAGTGGACATCCTTCGTGTAGTATATGTTCTTATCGTATCTAGTATCTGAAGAATGTAACAGAATCAAGATGAACTCACATAATGTAATACTAAGACATCATCTACTACTATATAAGATATAGTGATAGGTTGTCGTATCATCACTGCCGAGGGATGAGGGTCGGAGGACAGTCAACTTTATCTTCGGCTACATAGTTTCTGCCTCGCCAGTCGAATGGCTGCAGGGACTATGTCCTGATCACCATGTCGTACCGTAGATTAATGCAAATGGAGCTGGAGAGAAAATACAGAAACCAAAATACAAAATACAGAATCAAATCCCTGGGTTCGCCGAAAATACAAAACACAGTTCTAATTCATATGTATTTTAAGTTTGAGAATGGATGGCTCAGAACACAACCAACCGGAGAGGATACTCTGAGAGATCCATCTGAGTAGAACGTATACTCTGAGAGATCACCTTTACAAGAATGATATCAGTAGTGGGATTGAGTGTTGGAGGAGATATTATCAGAGTATACGTCCTACTCAGATGGGTCTCTCACCGTTACTAATTTTTTCTGACAGCATGGTGGATGTGCTCCGTCAACAGATTCTTACTTCGAGACAAAACTTTGCCTCGGAGCTCAAGTGGACATCCTTCGTATAGTATATGTTCTTATCGTATCTAGTATCAGAAGGATATAACAGAATCAAGATGAATTCACATAATGTAATACTAAAACATCATCTACTACTATATAAGATATAGTGATAGGTTGTCGTATCATCATTGCCGAGGGATGAGGGTCGGAGGACAGTCAACATTATCTACGGCTACATAGTTTCTGCCTCGCCAGTCGAATGGCTGCAGGGACTATGTCCTGATCACCATGTCGTACCGTAGATTAATGCAAATAGAGCTGGAACTGGAGCCAAAATACAGTACTACTTCACCATGTCGTACCATTTTACTCTCTCTCTCTCTCCTTCCCCCTTCTGGCGCTCTCACTCTCTCCGGCGCTCTCACACTACTAATTCCTATGTGTTTTAAGTGTGAGAACGGATGGCTCATAACACAACCCAAAATTCATTCTAGCATACATTAGTGTGAATCATCTATATTCTGTATACATATGGTGTAGTATATGTTCTTATCGTATCTAGTATCTAAAGGATATAACAGAATCAAGATGAACTCACATAATGTAATACTAAGACATCATCTACTACTATATAAGATATAGTGATAGGTTGTCGTATCATCATTGCCGAGGGATGAGGGTCGAAGGACAGTCAACTTAATCTACAGCTACATAGTTTCTGCCTCGCCAGTCGAATGGCTGCAGGGACTATGTCATGATATATACATCTATATAGAAGCACACAACTGATAGAACTCGCACTGTCCTTGAGACAGTGAACATATACACCATGAATCCAAATCCCATATTCATATTTACTATTCCAAACACCACCAAACTAATGGATAACACCCAATATGGATAACACATTATTTAGCCAATATATAAACTCAGATGAATTTGAAAGCAAAGCCCCCCGCCGCCCTCGACCAAAGCCCGCCGCCCAAGACCGTCGCCCAGTAGTTCGGTTGCATATATATATGAAGAGTGCTTATGGCTGTGCGTCGGTCGCATATACCTCCGACGCTCCCGCCCGAAGCCAGCCGTCGCCACAAGCCCGTCGCCCAGCAACCGACGCCCCCGTCCCAAGCCCGCCGTCCAGCCCCCGACGCCCCCGCCCAGCCTCCGACGCCCCAGCCCCAAGCCTGCCGCCCAGCCCCCGACACCCCCGCCCCAAGCCTGCCGCCCAGCCCCCGACACCCCCGCCCCAAGCCAGCCGCCCAGCCCCCGACGCCCCCGCCCCAAGCCAGCCGTCCAGCCCCCGACGCCCCCGCCCCAAGCCCACCGCCCAGCCCCCGAACCAAGCCAGCCGCCCAGCCCCCGACGCCCCAGCCCCAAGCCTGTCGCCCAGCCCCCGACGCCCCCGCCCCAAGCCCACCGCCCAGCCCCCGACACAAGCCAGCCGTCCAGTCCCCGACGCCCCAGCCCCAAGCCCGCCGCCCAGCCCCCGACGCCCCCGCCCCAAGCCCACCACCCAGCCCCTGACCCAAGCCAGCCGTCCAGCCCCCGACGCCCCAGCCCCAAGCCCGTCGCCCAGCCCCCGACGCCCCCGCCCCAAGCCCGCCGCCCAGCCTCCGATGCCCCCGCCCCAAGCCCGCCGCCCCCGCTGCCCCTATACGACACCGCAAGAGAGAGAGAGAGAGAGAGAGGGGATTACCTTCGGGAGAGAGAGAGGAGAGGACGCCGACGCCGACGCCGACGTCGACGCCGACACCGACGCCGACAAAGACGCCGATCACCGAAGCCACGGAAGAGAGAGAGAGAGAGAGAGAGGAGAGAGAGTGAATTTGGGGGGAATGCAAAAAGTTCCCTCCGCCGTTTCATTTAAAGTCTGGAACGTATATTTAGCGACAGACTCGCGACGTCAAAAAACCCGTCGCCCGGTAGTCGCAATTATTGATACTTGCCGACTGAATATCCGTCGCTACGTAGTCGAAAAAAATGTTTCGCCAATTTTTTACACAATTCCCGCCAAATAATCGACTGAGTAGCGACGACTGGCCTTCCGTCGCTATATCTTCGACATCCTAGCGACGGATGTGCGATCTCCCCCCCATAAAATTAAAATAAAAAATGTAAAGGCGTGTGGTCGGTAAACCGTCGGCGAGCGGCCACGAATCCGTCGCTAACGCCGACTGAAAATTTCCGTCGCTAATATTTCGTCGCTAATTTACTGTATTTTGGTAGTGGTGGGAAAAACCCTATTTGGACACATGTAGTTTTATTTATATATTGATTAGATGATGTTTTAATATTTATTCCAGATTTTTCTATGTGTTTAGGAGTATGTTTCCTATGTATCATATAGTATCATATTATAAATCTATATATGTATATATATATGGTGGTATATATATACTATTCTCTTTATAATATATATATATATATATATATATATATATATATATATATATATATATATCAAAATATATATATATATATATATATATATATATATATATATATATATATATATATATATATATATATATATATATATATATTATGGCTTAGATATATATGAATATATATTATGGTGGGTGGTGTGATGCTTTGTGTTTGGTAGGTTCGGCCAAGTAGTGGAGTGTGTGTGTGTGTTTGTGCTAGTTTAGAGTGTTGTGTATGTGAGGTGTTTGAGTGTATGTTTGTGAGAAGTTTCGAGAGGGGAATAGAGAGTTAGAGAGTGGTGTTAGATGGGGGGGATACCACCTGTACTGTAGCTGCTAACAGCAGCATGTACAGCAGCATGGACAGGGCATGACAGCCCCTTAACACCACATGAAGGCTGTCCATTTGCACAGCCTAATGGCAGTCCCTAAACTCCCTGTTAGCAGCCACATACCACCCATAAATCAGCCCTTGTTAGCCCCTTAACCACCATTTTTCCTGTCCCATACCAGCCTAAACATGCCCTTCATTTCAGTCCAATTCACCCCAGTCCAGCACCCATAAACAACAGTCCATAACATGTCTAAAACTCAGTCCACCTGTCCCTAAACAAGCCTATATGGCAGTCCAATAACCTGTGTAAAACCCTGTCCAATTCAGTCCTAAACAAGCCATATGGCTGTCCTTTTTTGGTTGTCCTTAAACCCATACATAGCTGTCCATAGCACCCTCATAAACCCCCTGAAAGCAGCCCCCTTAACTACCTATTGGTTGTCCCCAAAACAGTCCATGGTTAGCCCGTAGACAGTCCAAATATTCAGTCCATTCACCCCATAAAACTGTCACAAACCACCCTTAACCAAGTCCCTAAAACCAGCCATTGAGCTGTCCTAAAACAGCCTAATTTTAGTCCCACACAGGCCCTTAAACCTGCCACTTTGTCCAGCCTAATGGCTGTCCCAATTAGCCCCATGTTTCACCCATCTAGCAGCCCTAGACCACTCCATACTAGCCTTAGATACCTGCCTCAAACCTGTCCTTTAGGACACCAGTAGCTGTCCCATTTTCAGTCCCTGAAATTCAGTCCTAGATGGCTGTCCATGTTAACCCCTGTGCTGTCCCAATTCCAGTCCCATTTACACCCCTCTAACAGCCCTTTGATAGTCCCAAAACTTGTCACTAAATAAGCCCATATATCAGTCCACTTGTGAGCATTTGTGTGTGTTATGAGCCTAGGTGTGTGTGTATGTGAGCCTATATATGTATTTGTGTGTGCCTATAGGTTAGCCTATATCTAAACCTTTAGGAAAGCCTATATGAGTGTGGTATCATGTGTGTTGTGTGTGAGTGAGTGTTAGGGAGATGTGAGAGTGATATGTGATATTGGTAAGGTAATGTGTAGGGTAAACCAATACATGTGTTCTAAGATAGATTAGATACCTAAGAAACCTCTGTATCTTGGTAGGTAACCCTTAGATAGGATAGTATATAGCTATCCTAAGGAGCCTAGGCTAGTATCTTGGATATTAGCAGGGTTTTCTTTGTATTGGGCAAGGTATCGGGATTTACCTTGGTAAGGTGATATAGGT
The DNA here is from genome assembly GCA_029216955.1 of Iris pallida. Classification (NCBI taxonomy): domain Eukaryota; kingdom Viridiplantae; phylum Streptophyta; class Magnoliopsida; order Asparagales; family Iridaceae; genus Iris; species Iris pallida. Next base: position 122,034 of record JANAVB010012596.1, read on the forward strand.
TTTACCTAGAACTAAGGTATTTGAGTTTAGAGTCTAAGACATGGTTAGAACTTGGTTCCCTTGGTTGGTAATGATCAAATATAGTGCTCCTAGACTAGTTTTGACTTCGGTTGACCATTTTGACCAAAAGTCAACAAAAGTCAACCGAGAGTCAAACTTAGCCTTTAAGCGACTAGATTTGACCAAAACCAAACCAGAGTTGACCAGTTAACAGAAAATCAACTGTTAGTCAACATTTGACTTGTTTGACCTAGGGTTGACCCAGGGTTGACTCAGTGTTGACCAGAGTTGACGAGAGTTGATTTTTTGACCAAAAGTCAACTGTAAGTCAACCCTTGACCCAAATTGACCTAGTTTGACTTGGATTGATTTCCTGTGACCTTGTTTGACCTTGGTTGTCCTAGTGTGACCCAGTTTGATCCAGTATGACCTAGTATGACTCAGTTTGACCTAGATTGATCTAGATTCATATAGAATGCATTGTAATGCATCTTATTATCATTTTTAGACATGTAGTGACTTGTACTGTTCTGATAGGAGGCAGACACCACTCCTCAGGCAGTAGTTTTCTTCTGAACATTCAGGAGATCAGGCGAGTACATTCACTGACCGTTTCATACTTGTCTGGATTTACATTCTTGCTCTAGATTACCGTACTTGATGCTGACACGATTGTTATCACGGATTGGTACTATATGGATCTTCTTTTGAGATGTTATTCTCTTATATTCACTAAATACATATTGTGATGTGCGTTTCACTTACATATTGTATTTATTGAATACCCTTATCCTTGTATACTCATTGTGCATATTGTACTCTCATTATCACATGAGCCCCAGGGATAGACCATTGTACAACTATTGTATAACATTGTACATCTATTGTATAACATTGTACATTATTGTATAAGATAACGTAACTGGAGTGGATCCTTGTGTATTGATTGGAAAGGGGGAGTAGAATTGGTTATGTAATCAAATTCTATTGTACAACATTGTATAACTATTGTATACATGGAGTTACCATTGCATTGTCCTAGACCGTTTACATAACCATATTGTACTCTAAATCACATATTGCTTACAGTTGTTACTTATCATATATAGATATTTTCTATTATCAAATCTCTTCTGTTTTTCATATACATTCTTCTTTCAGCGTTTCTTGTACCTTACTCTATTGCATGCTTTATATTTCCTAACTTGATATGAACTGCGTGAGATATTTTGTACTCGCTCCTGTCCTGACTGGACCTGTTGAAAATATTACAGAGGATGAGGATGAGGCCTGCGTAGACACCTACTATATGACAGCTGTAGATGACTCTTGTGACCCAGATTTCCAGTCGGATCCACTAGCTATAGAGACTGAGGCTCCCTAGTCTAGGTTTTACTATTTCTGTCATTGAGATCTGGATTGTATATATTCTTTCATATTCAGTAGTTGAGACTTGTATTTCTGGATGTTGCTGAGATGTTATCTTAGACACTTAGACTCTCTGGTTGTATTTATGTGGATTCTTTCATTTCAGTATTTATCTATCTATCTTTCTATCTTATCATTCTGCCTTAGATGTGATTGAGACTGTATATTGCTATGTCACCTCCATTCAGAGTGTATATACTGTACAGGTACCTTTATATTGTTAGATGATTGACCTACGACAGCGTTCTACCGTCGACACTGCGGCGTAGGCTGGGCGTTGTTACGTTCTTGTACCCTCACAGTGGGTGCGGGTCGTGACAACTTGTTTGATCAGTTGAGCAGAGCAATAGTTTTCTCCAAGATAGATCTTCGATCAGGGTATCATCAAGTGAGAGTTTGAAAGGAGGATATTCCCAAGACCGTATTCAGGTCAAAGTACGGGCATTACGAATTCTTAGTAATGCCGTTTGGTTTGACCAATGCTCCAGCAATATTTATGAATTTGATGAACCGCATCTTTATGCCGTACTTAGATCAATTTGTCGTTGTGTTCTTCGACGACATTCTCGTATACTAAACTAGTAAAGAAGAGCATGAAGATCACCTCAAGAAAGTGTTACAGGTTCTGAGAGAGAACCAGTTGTATGCCAAGCTCAGCAAGTGTGAGTTTTGGACAGATCGAATTTCATTCTTGGGATACATCATATTAGGGGCTGGAGTAGCAGTGGATCCCAAGAAGGTAGAAGCAGTAGAGAGTTGGCCAATACCTAAGTCCGTAGCAGATGTGCGTAGATTCTTGGGATTGGCAGGATATTACAGAAGGTTCGTATCAGACTTTGCAAGACTCTCAGTACCTATGACCCGCTTGACACGGAAGGATGTGCCATTCATTTGGTCGGCTGAGTGCCAGACATCATTTGAGAATTTGAAGCAGAAGTTGATCACGGCACCTATTCTTACATTACCGGTTCGACCCGAAGGTTTTACTGTATATTATGATGCGTGGGGGAAGGGACTTGGGTGTGTCCTAATGCAACATGGAAAGGTGATAGCATATGCATCTAGGCAACTTTGAGACCACGAGAAGAATTATCCAACTCATGACTTGGAGTTGGCGGCAGTAGTATTTACTTTGAAGCTATAGAGGCATTACTTGTATGGTGATCGAGTGGACATGTACACAGACCACAAGAGTCTAAAGTACATCTTTACTCAGAAGAAACTGAACATGAGACAGAGAATATGGTTAGAGTTGATCATGGATTATGACGTAGAGCTTCAGTATCATCCAAGCAAGGCTAATGTGGTAGCAGACGCTCTTAGCAGGAGAGGCAGCGTATTTATGTTGACATCACAAAAATATATCTTAGAAGGCCTTCAAGAGATGGGCATCGAGGTTATACTTCCTAGTGATATAGGAATTCTGGCAAGTCTACGAGTTTAATCCGACTTGATAGATAGGATCAAGGCAGCCCAGGCACGGGACCCAAGGATTCAGAAGCTTAGGACAGAATGTGAGTCAGGACTCATGAAGGAGATAAAAATTCACGAAGATGGTATACTTAGATTTAGATCACGTCTATGTGTGCCAAGTGGAGATATCAGACAGGAGGTTATGACAGAAGCCCACAGTTTTCAGTATTCTATACACCCTGGAGGAACTAAAATGTACAAAGATATCAAGAAGCACTTCTGGTGGAATGGAATGAAAAGAGAGATAGCTAGATTCATTTTTCGTTGCTTGATATGTCAGCAAGTGAAGGCAGAACAACAAAGGCCAGCTGGATTATTACAACCGCTTCCTATCTCGGAATGGAAATGGGAGCATATCACAATGGACTTTGTGACCGGTTTACCGAGATCACCAAGTGGTAAGGATGCTATTTGGATGATAGTGGATCGGCTTACGAAGGTGGCACATTTTCTTCCTTTTAGAGTAGGGCAATCTACAGAAAAGTTGGCAGAATTGTATATACAGCAGATAGTCAGGCAGCATGGGATCCCAGTTAGTATTGTGTCAGATAGAGATACCTGTTTTATATCACATTTCTGGAAGAGTTTACATCATAGTCTGGGTACCAAGTTAAGATTTAGCATGGCTTACCATCCACAGATGGACGGACAATCAGAAAGAACAATTCAGACTTTAGAAGATATATTACAAGCTTGCACCCCAGATTTTGGAGGGTCTTGGGAGAGTCACCTGTACTTAGTTGAATTTTCGTACAACAACAGTTATCAAGCCAGTATCCAGATGGCTCCATTCGAAGCACTATACGGTAAGAAGTGTAGATCGCCACTGGCATGGGATGATATCAGAGAGAGAAAGATGTTAGGCCCAGAGATGATTGTTCAGAAGGTTGAAGTGGTTAAGGGAATTAGAGAGCGACTTCGAGTTGCGCAAGATCGACATCGTCATTGGGCAGACCAGCATCGTAGGTCGTTAGAATTTTTTGTTGGGGACCATGTGTTCTTGCAGATCTCACCTACTCGTAGGGTCATTAGATTTAGCATTCGCGGGAAGTTGAGTCCGCGATACGTGGGCCCATTTGCTATCCTTGTTAGGGTAGGCGATGTTGCTTATCGTTTGTCCCTTCCACCTTCGTTACGAGAGGTACATGATGTGTTTCATGTATCTCAGTTGCGTAGGTATGTATCGGACACAAGCCATATCCTCGATCATTCTGAGTTGGTTGTTGGTACCAACCTGTCTTACGAGGAACAGCCGGTGTCCATTTTGGACCGAAGGGAGAAGATACTCAAGAACCGAACAATCAGCCTTGTCCGTGTTGCTTGGGGTCATCACTCCTTAGGAGAGTCAACGTGGAAATGTGAGGATGATATCCGATCACGGTATCCGTACCTATTTGACTCACAAGGTATATTTCTTTCCGTGTACCTTAATTATCTTGATTCCTCATGCTTATCACCCTATGAGTAAAAATTGCTTGATGTCATAGATTGATAAACATAGATATATTACTTGCTATTTGGTATTGTAAGATGATTGCTTGCTTGCTAAAATTGCTTTTACTTAGATTAGTTTAGCCCTGATATTTCTATCTTGCTTGGATTTGAAATTTCGATGACAGAATTTTTCTAAGGAGGGTAGAGATGTCACTCCCCGTTCCCAGAATACGTATTTTAATACGTGTACTACTTGAATGTATTTATTTAATATTTATCATGTATTTGTTCTGTATTTAATAACTTTAACTTTTTTGCTAATTATTTTTCTGTATTTTATTTTCGGCCCTTGGGTTCGGCTTGGTTCGGTTTGTTTCCGAATTTTGATGGTTCATCATGAATCGAACCCAACTCCCTACCTACCACATCTTCATTTAAGCCCCAACCCCTTTCTCTCTCTTCTTTACTTCTTATTCTCATTACTCTTCTTCTTCCTCATAACTCTCTCCACCTACCAAGAGCTTAGGCAAGTACATCTTGCTCCACAAGAGAACCTATATTTTTATGGTTCATTTATCTTCCTCTCGTGATCCTAAGATAATTTAGAACTTGACATTTTTTATTTTGAAGTTTCGTTTTTAGTAGATCTAGAAATTGCTATTTTCGGATTTTGTGGGTTCGATCTATTAAACTTTTTTGTTTTCAAGTTTCGATCGTTCCAGGCTGTTGAGATTCCTGTTATACGCTATTCTGACCCATGGAAATCTTATTTTCGGCTTAGAATGAAGGTTCCATAGAATTTGGAGTTCGGAAGGAGTTTTACGCTCACGTTATACGTGCTCGCGTAAGCATTAACTTTACGCCCACGTTTTTACGTGCTCGCGTAGTATCAAGCTCTACGCCCACGATCATTCGTGTCAGCGTAAATCTGTTTTACGCAAGTCGACTTGGCTTGGCGTATTACTCTTTACGCGAATTCATTTGTCACGCCCCAGAACCAGAATACTGGAGAGCGGGGAAATGACTCAGCCAGCTACGTATTACGGGTAGATGAATACCGTATAATACGATCAATGCTGTCTAACCAGACGAGGGGGTGCATACTACATGAAAGTCTTACTATGGTCACTTCACATCTATTGTCTCAATCATTCAAACAAGAAGCAAAAATAGAGAACATGTAAGATAAAGCAGTAAGGCGTCCCAAACGCTTAGTCAAAATGTTCTTGAGATCTGGCTTTACAAAACATAGCCAGATGGTATAGTAATATATACACAATTGTTATCAGCTGCTGTCTGACTTAATTACAATCATGTAATAGTAAGTGCAAGACAATCCGACTAACATGTCGGTGCCAAACGGCTAAGTATAAAGTAAATAACAAAACGAGCGGTAGAGTAAGGAACCCACTCGAGTCCTCCTACGATCATTCCTCTAGTATTGACCATCTTGGAGGTAGAAGTAAGCTGGATCCTCGGGGACCGGCTCTAAATCTAGCCATGCAAAACCAGAGAGGTTAGATCTCTAATATCAAGTACCACAAGGGAGCACGATATGAAGAATTAAACCAGTAAGTAAGAGAATATAATAATAGATCTCTGCTCTCTACTAGGATTCACATAACATCACGACACTTCGAACCAACCTCCCAACCAAACAAGGACAGAAGTTGGCCCATCATGTCCTGACATTCTGATCATCTCAGTTAGGCAACAGAGTAGGTACAGTACACAAACAAATCATCTTGAACGGCCAATCAACTACTACGGTTTGCTATTGTGAGTCCCAAGTTATCCTGGAATTATGCAAATAGGGATTCCTCAGTTCTTACTATGTGCGAGCAAGGCTAGTATATCCAATCAATCAATTGTGCCAATCATGTAATTAGACGAGTCCCAGCGGGACGCCCGCCGTTAATATATCATGTACAATAATATAAGCAGATACCGTTCCCTGTCCGTGTGACAGATTTACAGTATCTGTGGAAACCAGCCGGCCTGTCGGGCACTACTAGTCCCAAGAGGGCTACCATGTAAGAACTCGGGAATCCATTCTCTCCATGCAATCATTATTTTATTTAACTTAATAGTCTCTACGTTGAGTGAAGTCCCATGCCGTGGATCATGGTCATTCAAATGAGTACTTTTGTACGGGGTACGATATGCGCAACTCTACAACGATACCCGTGCGGCTATGTTGTAGGTCTTACATAGCGTAATGCAACAATCAAATCTAACCACGAAGTAATCATGCCTTGACCATAAAGTACACATGCTATTTTTGTAAAATAAATAAATAACTAAATAAATAAATAAATAATTTGAAGCCTGCATGTGCCTGTATGCCAATATTCGGGATCGGCTAATCGATTGCAATAGTTCATTACATGAACGTGTCTCATTCATTCAATTCAATAAGACGACTAGCCAGTCTCTTAGTTCCAACTAGGAACGCATGATCAATTATTAGTCAATATCACAATCATTATCAATGGTGACAAGGCATAAAAATCAATTAGTATTACATGGGGTCGAGTCTATAACTCCTCAGAGTTAAGTTCTAGTCATACTGGATATCCATGGATCAATTAAGACACATGACACATTCCACATAACAATCTGTATTAACAATATTAACATATCATGATTTTATCAAGTTCATGCCAAAAGGCGTAAGGATATAATAGAAGAATTATCATGCCATCATTAAATGAATAAGTTATAGAGCAAATAGTAACACCCAGGTTAGAAAGTCACGCCAACAAGTCTGTGCTAAGGCCAAAAGTCACGCCAACAAGTCTAGGCTAAGGCCAACAAGTCACGCCAAGTCTAGTAGGAGTGAGCGTGAAAAGTGAGCGTGGAAAATGGGCGTGAAAAGTAAGCGTAAAAAGTGGTAAGAAATTCAGGCACGCATGCAAAGATGGTACGTAACTCAAAATTTACGCTGACATGTAAGGACGTGTGCGTGACAGGAAATTCACGCACTCATGCAAAGATGTGTGCGTGACTGAAAATTTACGCACGCTCGTCAAGACGTGAGCGTGACTAAAAATTCACGCAGACACGTAATAACGTGAGCGTGACTAAAATACACGCAAACACGTAGAGACGTGTGCGTGACTGAAAATACATGCAGACATGTAATAACGTGAGCGTGACTAAAATACATGCAAACACGTAGAGACGTGTGCGTGACTGAAAATACACGCAGACACGTAATAACGTGAGCGTGACTAAAATACACGCAAACACGTAGAGACGTGTGCGTGACTGAGAATACACGCAGACACGTAATAACGTGAGCGTGACTAAAATACACGCAAAAATATAGAGACGTGTGCGTGACTGAAAATACACGCAGACACGTAATAACGTGTGCGTGACTCAGGAACCTTCGTCCCAAGCCAGAAATGAAGTTCCCATGGTTCAGAACCCATGGACAGCCGAGAATACACGCCAAGTTGGGAGATCAAACCCATGGTCAACCGAGAATACAAAAACTTAGATCTGGGAGAAACATGCCAACGAAATCAAAAATACTAAGTACTAAACTCTCTCAGGATCGTGAGAGGAAGAATAATGAACCATAAAAATGGTTCTCCAAGCAAGAAGCAAGATTGCACTTGCCTGCTGCTACTGCTGGTAGGTGGAGAAGTGATGAGAGGAAGAAGAAGAAGTAATGGTGAAGAATGAAAGTTATGAGGAGAGAGAATGAGATGGAAGCTTTAAATAGGGAAGGGTGGTAGGTGGGGTTATTGGGTCGGGTTTGATCGGGTCCAACCAAGGCAACCCGAAACAAAGCAGAGAGGTTTAAAAGCAGAAAATAAATACAGGAATAAAATTGCAGGAAATAAAATGCAGATAATAAAATTACAGATAATAAAATTGCAGGAAATTAATTAACATGAAAATTAAAGAGCAGATAATTAATTAACATAAAATTAAAGGAATTTAAATACAGGATAATACATGATAAATATTAAATAAATATACATGAATTGCACATATATAAAAATACGCATTCTTGTATAAAAATACGCATTCTGGGAACGGAGAGTGACATCATTCGTGCGTAAACTTGACTCTTTACGCGTGCAACCTTTACGCGTGGCTCGACCCTTTACGCATACAATATTTTACGTGTAACTCGATTCTTTACGTGTATAGTGTTTCATGCGTAACTTTATTCTTTTATGCGTATAAGTCTTACGCGTAACCCTGTTCTTTACGCGTAGCTCTATTTTACGCGTACTCCTTGGCTTGGCGTAATCTCTTTACGCGTAATATTATTCTTTTACGCGTACGAGTTTATGCGTAACGTTACTTATTTATGCGTAATTTCTTTACGTGCGTATTTGCCTTAGCGTAAAGCTTGGCGTAAACCGGTGGCCTTAGCGTAAAGCTTTGGCGTAGACTAGTCATGGTATAGATTAGCCTTGGCATAATCCAACCTCGGTGTTCCTATTGCTCTATACTTTATTTACTTTATGTCGGCATGGCATTTCTCCTATTATATCCTTATGCCTTTTGACATAAACCTGATAGAATCATGATATGTTAATATTTTAATATATATGGTTGTGTGGAATGTGCCCTGTGTCTTGATTGGTTTATGGATATCCAGTGTGACTGGGACTAAACCCTGAGAGTTATAGACTCGACCATACTGAATACTAGTTGACTTTTATGCCTTGTCACAATTGATAATGATTGTTACCTTGACTAATGATTGATCATGCGTTCCTAGTTGGAACTAAGAGGCTGGCTAGTCGTCTTATTGAAATTGAATGAGACACGTTCATCTTAAAACATGAACCATTGCAATCGACTAGCCGATCCCGAACATTGGCGTATGGATACGTGCAGACTTCAACTTATTTTCTACAAAAGCAGCATGTATACCTTACAGTCAAGGCATGATTATTTCGTGTCTAGGTTTGACTGTTGCATTATGCTATGTAAGACCTACAACCTAACCGCACGGGCATTGTTGTAGAGTTATGCATATCGTACTCTGTACGAAAGTACTCATTCTGAATGACCATGATCCATGGCATGGGATTTCAATTACAATAGGGACTACTAAGTTAAATAAAATAACGATTGCATGGAGAGAATGGATTCCCGAGCTCTTACATGGCAGCCATCCTTGGGATAATTAGTGTCCCGATATGCCGGCTGGTTTTCACAGATACTACAAATCTGCCACACGGGCAGGGAGCGGTATCTGCTTATATTTATTTACTGTATACTGATGACGGACGTCCCGCTGGGACTCGTCTAATTCATGATTGGCACAATTGATTATTGGGTAGACTAGCCTTGCTTGTGCATAGTAAGAACTGAGGAATCCTTATTGCATATTTTCAGGATAACTTGGAACTCACAGTTAACAAGTCGTAGTAGTTGTATTACCGTTAAATTAATTTGTTTGCGTATTGTATCTACTCTGTTAACTACTGAGATGATCAGAATGTCAGGACATGACGGGTCGACTTCTGTCCTTGTTTGGTTGGAAAGTTGGTTTGAAGTGTCGTGATGTTGTGTGAATCCCAGTAGCAAGCGGAGACTTATTATTATATCCTTAACTCTTATCACTGGTTTTAATTCTTATATCGTGCTCCCTAGTGGTATTTGCTATTAGAGGTCTAACCTCTCTGGTTTTGCATGGCCAGATTTAGAGCCAGTTCCCGAGGACTCCGCTTACTTCTACCTCCAAGATGGTCAATACTAGAGGGATGATCGCAGGAGGACACGAGTGGGTTCCTTGCTTTCTTGCTCGTTTTGCTACTTATTTTACATTTTGCCACTTGGCACCGACATATTAGTCGGACTGTCATGCACTTACCTTTACATAATTGTAACTAAGTCAGACTGCAGCTGATAACAATTGTGTATACCTTACCATATCATCTGGCTATATTTTGTACAGCCAGAACTCAAGAACATTTTGACTGAGCGTTCGGGACGCCTTACTGCTTTATCTTACATGTTCTCTATTTACTGTTTCTTGTTTGAATGATTGAGATAATAGATATTGAGTAACCCTAGTGAGACTTTAATGTAGTATCCACCCCCTTGTCTTTTAGACAACATTGATCGTATTATACGATATTCATCTACCCGTAATACGTAGCTGGCTGAGTCATTCCTTCGCTCTCCGGTATTCTGGTTCAGGGACGTGACATCATATCCTAGACATGATGCAAGACAAGACATGTAGGTTATACAAGCACAAACACCCACGGTGTTAAGACAAGAGTTACTTAGCAAGTCAAGATAGCCGTCAATAACGGCATATCGAGATTATCATGTTAGGTTACTTTATCAAGTCAAGAGTGCGTCACAACGGACCACCATCAAGAATTATCATGTCAAGTTACTTGTCAAGAGTGCACCACGACGGGTCACTATCAAGAATGATCATGTCAAGTTACTTGTCAAGAGTGCACCACGATGGGTCACTATCAAGATTATCATGTTACTTGATACTTGTTAAGAGTGCGCCTTAACAGGCCACTATCGTGTTCTATCCTTACATTATAATGAATTAGAGAAACTTGCATAAAATAGCTAGTAAATATTCTTGAAGCTAAGGAAAAGATCTACAACTTTTATATTTTGAGTTTTTCAAGATTTTAGCTACTAAACAGCTCAAAGAGGCAAAAACAGTCATTTGGAGTGACCTGCGCAAGTTGCGCGAGCAAAATCGCCCACGGCGCATGTTGCGCGCAAGCACGGCGAGCGGGCGCACGGCAGAAAGTCGCACGGGCACGCGGCTGCGTAAGCTGCAATGTGCGCGAGCAAAATCGCTACGGCGCATGTTGTGCGCAAGCACGGCGCACGGGCGCGCGGCCGCGCAAGTTGCGCATTGCACGCGGGCAAAATCGCCTGCGGCGCATGTTGCGCGCAAGCCCGGAACGCGGGCACACGACAGAAAATTGTGCGGTCGTACAGCCGCTCAAGTTGCAATGTGCGCGAGCAAAATCGTCCACGACGCACGTTGAGGGCAAGCACGGCGCATGGACGCGGGGCAAAAAATTGCGCGGCTGCGCAGCCGCGCAAGTTGCACGTTGCACGCGGGCAAAATTATGTACGGCGTACGTTGCGCGCGAGCACGGTGCACGACAGCGAAGACACTGCGTGCGACACTGTTCATCGTTCCGACAGCACCAAAAGGTGTGGGGAACTCATGAACATGAAAATGGCATAACTTGCTCATACGAAGTCAAAATCAAGCGGTTCAAAAGCCAAAATTGGATAGAATTGAAATCCCTACAACATGGAACCATTAGATCTTGAAAATAAGCAAGTTTTGGAGATCGAAATCAAGAAAACCCAAAAAATTACAAACTTAGATCTACAAGAATCCATCCATCAAATCCAAAAATGTCAAGTTTTAAAAAGGCTTAGAATCAAGTAAGAAAGAGAATGGAATAATAAAACGTGAGATCCATCATGAATCAAGTTGCACTTGCCTAGGCTTGGTAGGTGGGAGGAGTAAATGAAGAAGATGAAGAAGTAAATGCAAATAGAGGAGGAGAGAGAAGGAGTTGACTTATATAGCAACCTCTCTCATCTCAACCCAAAATAAACCAAACCAAGCCAAGCCAAGCAAAGTCATGTTGAACCAAGTTGAACCAATCAAGTCAAGATTTAAACCAACGCTAAGCTAAGCAAGATAAGTCAAAATACGGGCCACCTGAAAATTGTCAGAAATTCGTATACGTATCATAAAAAATATGTATAACGGGAAACGGGTGTGACAACTCTACCCACCTTAAAAGAATTCCGTCATCGGAATTTAATCAAGAGGCTAGAGATGTCGGGACAAGCTATACTAACCATAAGCAATCTATGACTAGCAGACAATCAAGCAATCATTCATGCAAGCAAGAAAGTAAAAACATAAGGCATAAGGAAGACATTATACCTTATGAGTCAAATAGGTGTGGATATCGCGATCGGATATCATCCTCTCGTTCCCACGTTGACTCACCCAAAGAGTGATGGCCCCAAGCAACACGGACTAAACTAATAGTCTTGTTCTTGAGTACCTTCTCCCTTCGATCCAATATGGATACGGGCCTTTCTTCATACGAAAGGTTGGTACCAACAACCAATTTCGAATGATCAAGGATATGGCTCGGATCCGGGATATACCTTCGCAATTAGGATATATGGAAAACGTCATGTACCTTACGTAACGACGGCGGAAGAGCGAGATGATAGGACACATCACCTACTCGCTCGAGAATGTCAAACGACCCTATATACCTAGGACTAAGCTTTTCCCGCACGCCAAAATGAATGACGCCATGGGTAGGCGAGATCCTAAAGAATACGTTGTCGCCGATAGAAAACTCAAGCGGACGTCGATGAGAATCGGCCCAATGGCGTTGACGATCTTGGGCAACTCGAAGATAATCTCTGACTTGTCTGACCACCTCGATTGTCTGCGTAATCATCTCTGGACCAAGTATCTGTCTCTCGTCTATATCATCCCAAGCTAAAGATGATCTGCACTTTCTGTCGTACAGGGCCTCAAAGGGTACCATCTGGATACTTGCCTAAAAACTGTTATTGTAGGAGAACTCCACGAGATGCAGGTAATCTTCCCACGAACCACCGAAGTCGAGTGTATATGATCATAACATATCTTCGAGAGTCTGAATCGTGCGTTCTGACTGACCATCTGTCTGCGGATGATATGCTGAACTGAACTTGAGACGAGTCCCCAAACTCTCTTGAAGACTCCGCCAAAAGTGCGATGTGAATCTTGAATCTCTGTCTGATATGATACTAACTGGCACTCCATACAATCTAACAATCTGCATAATATACATCTCTGCATGCTGATCCGTTGACTGGCCAATTTTGAAAGGGATAAAATGAGCTACCTTTGTGAGTCTGTCAACTATAACCCAGATAGCATCTCTTCCAGCTGGGGATTTAGGTAACCAAGTTATAAAATCTATGGGAATGTGCTTCCATTTCTATTCTGGGATCGATAAAGGTTGAATAAGTCCAGCTGGTCTCTGATGTTCAGTCTTAACTTGTTGGCAAACTAAACATCGGAAGACAAATTGGGCTATCTTCCTCTACATGCCATTCTACCAGAAATACTGACGGATATTACGATACATCTTCGTGCCACCGGGATGAATTAAATACTGAGAACTGTGAGCCTCTGCCATGATCTCCTATCTAATATCACCACTGGGTACACAAAGACGCCTCCCATGTCGAAGAGTACCATATTCGTGAATACATAACTCTGGTCTTCGTCCTACTTCATACTCTGCTCTGAGCCACTGAAGCTTAGAATCTGTTGATTGCGCCATCTTGATCCTCTCAACTATGCTGGACTGAACTTGCATGCTAGCCATCAATGCCACATTGGTAGGAAGAACTACTTCTATTCCCATCTTCTGAAGATCTGCTAATAACTCTGGCTGTGATGTTAGAAAATAAGCTCCTGCTCTTTTGCACAACGCATCTGTAAATATGTTGGCCTTTCCAGGATGATACTACAGGTTGATGTCAAAATCCACCAGTAACTCCAGCCATCTTCTCTGACGCATATTGAGATCCTTCTGGGTAAACACATACTTATGACTCTTGTGGTCGGTGAAAATCTCCACCCGATCTCCATACAAATAATACCTCCACAACGTGAGTGCGAAAACCACCGCTGCTAATTCCAAGTCATGGGTTGGGTAATTCCTTTCATGATCACGAAGCTAATGTGACGCATAAGCTACTACCTTACCATGCTGCATCAAGACACATCCCAATCCTCTGCCAGAAGCATCACAATAAACTGAAAATCCTCCAGTCCCATCTGGAAGCGTGAGAATAGGAGCCGTCATCAATCTTCACTTCAACTTCTCGAATGAACTCTGACACTCTGCTGTCCAAGTAAACTGCACATCCTTACGGGCCAACTGCGTTAATGGTGCTGAAATTCGAACAAAGTCTGACACAAACCGCCGGTAATAGCCAGCCAATCCTAGGAAACTCCGAACTTCTGCGACGGTGCTAGGAACTGGCCATGTCTCTATAGCCACTATGTTCTGGGGGTCCACTTCCACTCCACCTCTGGTGATGATGTGATCTAATTACAAAATGCGATCCAGCCAAAATTTGCACTTACTGAACTTCGCGTACAATTGGTGTTCTCTGAGAATCTGAAGAACTACACGAAGATGCTGCTCATGCTCTGCCTCATTCTTGCTATAGACTAAGATGTCGTCTATAAACACTATCACGAACTGGTCCAAATAGGGCATGAAGATACGATTCATGAGGTCCACGAATACGGCTGGCACATTGGTCGCTCCAAATGGCATAACAAGGAACTTCCAATGCCCATATCTGGATCTGAATGTTGTCTTCGGGATGTCTTGCTCTCTGACTCTGATGGTACCCTGACCGTAAGTTAATCTTCGAGAATACTGTTGCCCCACTGAGTTGATCAAATAAATCATCTATCCTTGGTAGGGGATATCTGTTCATGATTGTTACAGAATTCAAGGTACGATAATCAACACATAATCTTGACGTACCATCCTTCTTTTTCACAAAAAGCATCGGGGCTCCCCAAGGTGATCCACTAGCACGATTGAATTCCTTGGTTCTGAGTTCTTCAATCATCTTGTACAAGACCTCCAATTCTGAAGGTGCCATCTTGTAGACTCTCTCTGACACTGGTGCAGTCCCAAGAATCAAGTCGATAGTGAGCTCTATCTCTCTCTCTGGCGGCATGCCTAGAAGCTCTCCGAGGAACATGTCTGGGAACTCTCCAGATGGACCCGCACCAGCAGGGATGTAACAAGATACAGAAAGAACATGCCATCTATCGTGGAATTTTATAGAAAACCCTAAACTATTCATTGCTTTAGCGACGACTTGCAGACGGTCTATCGTCGAATTCAAGTATTAAGTATTGAATTGTATAGACGCTTAACGACGGACGATCCGTCGCTAAACCGCCGTAACAGTGTATCAGAGGTTATCATTCCATCACTAATCCGTCGAACGCCGTCGCTAACAAAGGACGGATTAGCGATGGATCCTTGACGGATAATCTGTCGCCCTTGTTCTGGAAATGCTTGACATTTCCAGAATCCTAGCGACGGATTTGTCGTCGCGACTCCGTCGCGCATCCGTCGACATGATGATGGACTAGTGGCGGATAATTCGTCGCCATGGTTCTGGAAATGTCAAGCATTTCCAGAACCATGGCGACGGATATTCCGATACGAATCCGTCAAACATGGTATTTCCAGAACCATGGCGACGAATATTCGGACGCGCATCCGTCGACCATGGCGACGGATCCCTGACGGAATATCCGTCGCTAACATTCTGTACATCTTCATACACCAAAACCTTGCCGACGAATTATCCGTCGATAAGTCGTCGCCATGCAAGATATTCCGTCGGCTGGCCGTCGACGATCCGTCGCTAACTGGAAATATTTCCAATTCTCTAGTTAGCGACGGATTTTCCGTCGACATGTAGTCGAAAACTGATGTTATCCGTCGCTAACCCGTCACTAGTCCGTCGCTAACTGAGATATTTTAAAAAAAATTTACAGAGCTTTCCATGTTCACACAACATCCGAACATCGGACCAATATATAATCACAATATACAATCACTGAGACCAATATATAATCCATTATATATCACATACGAATATAATGCACACCAATTATCCAAGAATCACATAGACCAATATATAATCACAAATATACATAACCCAAACCAATATAAAATAGAAACCAATTATCCTGAAATCGTAAACTAATATCCGTCGTTATAATCCAAAATTTCCACAAATATTCCAAATTTAAAAACTATTCTTATACAATACTTCAAGGAGCAGGAGGAGTTCGATTGTCCGGTGGTGGTAATCCCTTCTGCGATCGACGATAATACAGCTCCACTAGGTACGACGATAATCCGTTGAAGACACTGTCCGAAAGTCGGCGTAGCTGCTCTGGCGACATGAGATCAAGGAGTGCCGTCACAGTCGAAGGCGGTACCAGAGGGACAGCAGGGTTGAAAGAAAGATGACCGACGAAAGAAGGACCAACACCAGCATTCGACGGACCGGCACCAGCAGCCGACGGACCGGCACCAGTAGCAGACGGACCCGCACCAGCAGCAGACGGAGGCAGAAAGTATGTAGCTATTTGCTCCCATAAGGACGACACCGTCTCGTGCAGCAGCGCAAGCTGCGACCTCACATCATCGTCTGTCGGGGCCGCGGGAGGAAGCGGTGTCGGTGGAAATCTCTGAGTCGCCATGTACAACTCCCCTAGGGAGCCGACGCCGTACAGGCACCCTTTCTTAAAGTCGCCAAACAGTATCTACGAACAAGTCGTTGCTAGCGGCCATAGAAGAGGGCGTCCGGGCGGGCGTTGTTTCACCGACATCCTCGACAGAAGTTGACTGAGCCCGATTAAGGGCCTCACGATACGCAGCCTATCAAATGAATATGTTTATACTATAAGATTTACCCAAGTTGTAATCTAAATCCTATGTTTTACTAAGTTATAGTGTGAATCGTAAGTTTATCTAAGTTATAGTCCGAATACTTTTAATACTAATGTAAATATTATAAAAATAAGTACTTACATCGGTCTCATTGGCCCTATCGTCGACGAAGGTCCCGTCCTTCCGTCTCTTGTGCATATGCTGGAACACATCGTGCATGGTGACCGATTCTGGTGCCCTTCCCTCCTTCACCACCCGTTGGGTCTGCATACAAAATTTTCGTAGAATTTATTTAACTCCGTATATTAACAATGCCGAATTCGATAGTGAAATAAAATTGCGGTATCTCACCAGATCTGCAAGCATCGCTGTGTGGGACCTTGATCCCCTCGTATGAAGCCCCGCGGCCCGTCGGTTCGCCTTCGCCTTCTCCGATTTCTTCTTGTAGGCAGGATTATCCATCATATCTAAGAGCTCCTCATAATACTCCCCGGATCCAATTCGGCCTCGTCTGCCCCATTTTTAGGTCATAAATCAAATCCCGTATCTTTTTTGAGGCTGCGCTTCTGTAGGTCCTGCGGATCACGTCCTCGCGATGGGGGGGGGGCACCAGAACGTCGTCTAACATACAAATTCAATTATCACATAATTTAAAAAATTCTTAATTAAAGAGTAACTAATAATTAACCAGAAGATATAGATATATACCCTCAACTCGTCGAGCCAGACATACTTCAAGTTTGGGGGCACCGACGAAAAGTTGAGGTAGGGACCATGGAAGTTAGCCCTAATAATTTCTCCAAGAGCCCTGGCAACATTAAACGAAAAAAACCTACAAAGAAGCAACGACTGGATTATTAACTTGAATAAATAAAAGAAATTTAATAAATTATCTTAAATTTACTTACGAGGTCCCCGCCAGTCAAATCGATCTGGTCCTCTTGGTATGCTGGGTCTCCAACGTTGAATGTATTTCTAGATTTAATCTTGCATACTGCCCACCAGTCAAATCGATCTCTACGATGCCTTGGGTAGCTTGTATAGTAGACTTGAATAGCCTGACTTGCTATCGCAAATGTATCAGACCCTCTATACCTCCTGCGATGATTTATATCGACAAATCCAAATTATTTATCGATTCTCCAACCGATATTTGGTGTCGTATCGAACCACTCACATTTGAACATCACAATATGCATATCATATGGGGCAGTATATTGTAAATCTACAATATCCCGAAGCACTCCATAATAGTCAAAGTCCGGCTCGTCGTCATAGGTACCTCTTATGCAAACACCGGAATCCTTGGTACAGATGCCGTCATTGATAAATTTGACATTTATAGCATTCTGAGATGCCTTAAACCTGAAGCCATTAACGACATATCCTGTCCAAGTCTTTGTTTGCTTCTTCGGTCCCACTGCTGGATAACGAACATTCTCATTAGTGAATGTTGTTTCAGGCAATAAAACCTGTAAATAAATATTTTTAATTTAAATGTTTTAGATTATATATTTATAATCTCAGTTACTTACATATTTTATAAGAATATATAAAATCAACCTCAGTTATAATCTCAGTTACTTACGTATTTGCAAAACCATGACGAAAATGTACAATCATCCTCTCTTTGAAGTCCCTCATCAGTAATATCGGGTGTCCTCATTTTGACTTCATCTCTAAATACACTGTTAGAGAAAATAAGAATATATAAGTGTAGTCACTTACTTCATTAAATTAGAGATTATAACGAGTGTAAGTGAACTGACTTACTTCTCCAAATCTCTCACTTCTTGTATGTCACAGTTTAACAAGACATCGGTGAGCGGCATCATACTTGTCGTCAGTCAACCACCGTTTTTTACTAGCCCCAACAGGCTTGCCCCTTATATTGAATATACCTCCATCCTCAACGTCCTCGTCATTCCTTTGAGGTCGATTTCGATTTGTCTTAACATGAGTATCAAAATAAATGGAGCAGAAGTTTGACACCTCTTCGATAACATATGCTTCGCATATCGAAGCCTCTATATGAGCCTTGTTGCCAACTTTCTTCTTTATATGGTGTAGGTATCTAGAGAGACAAATTATCTTGAGAATTAAGAATGAATTTTAAAACCCACTGAAATTCAACTTAAATTATATCAATTTTTATGTACCTTTCAAATGGGTACATCCATCGATAATGAACAGATGCACCGATACGGGCTTCGTATGCTAGATGAATCGGTAGATGCTCCATGCCGTCGAAGAAGCCAGGAGGAAATATTTTCTCCAACTTGCAAATTGTTAAGATAATCTTCTCCTCAAGTTCAACCATGTGTTGCACAGTCAACTTAGTTGAACAAATATTTCTGAAGAATATAGATAGTTCGGCCAACGAAACCCATACAGCAGAAGACAACAACTCTTTCAAAGAAATGGGCAGTAATCTTTTCATAAACACGTGGCAGTCGTGACTCTTCATTTCTGTTAGCTTGTGTTCATTAAGATCAACGCATCTAGACAAATTCGACACATAGCCGTCGGAAAATCTTAAAGTTGATACCCACTTGCAGATTATTAATCTATCTTCCTTGCTCAATGTATATTGTGCTATCGGCTTAGTTAATTATCCACCAGCTCCACTTTGTATCAAGTTCAGATAAGGACGCTTGCATATCTCGGTAATGTCTTGTCTTGCTTTTGGATTGTCCTTCGTCTTTCCTTTAATATCCATGACAGTATTGAGGACATTATCGAACACATTCTTTTCGATATGCATAACATCAAGATTATGCCTTATAAGATTATCTTTCCAATAAGGGAAGTCCCAGAAGATACTCCGTTTGGTCCAGTTATGGCTTTGTCCGAACCCATCGACACGATTGTTCGATGGATCTTCCATTACAGTGGGCAAGTCCTTTACATCTTCCCAAATATCATATCCCGACAATCTGGCAGGCGGATGAGAAAATCCTTATTTTCCAGCTCTGAACGCATCCTTGTTCTTTCTCCAAGGATGACTCGTGGGCAGAAATTGACGATGACAATCAAAGAAAGAAGTTTTTCTTCTATATTTAAGGCGAAACGCCTTACTATTTTCCATGCATATCGGACAAGACATGGTGCCGTGAGTACTCCATCTCGACAGCATACCGTATACGAGAAAATCATTGATTGTCCACATCAGTGAAGCTCTTATCTGAAAGTTCTGTTTCCTGGAAATATCATAGGTCGTGACGCCGATTTCCCACAGCTGTTTCAGCTCATCCACCAACGGCTGTAAATATATATCGATATTCTTCGTCAGATTTTTGGGACCCGGTATAATAGCTGTCAAGAATATATAAGGAGTCTTCATACACATCCATGGTGGCAGATTGTAAGGGGTCAGAATGACCGGCCAGCAGGAGTATTGAGATCCCGACTGTCCGAAAGGGGCGAAGCCATCAGAACATAGCGCCAGACGTACATTTCTAGGCTCTACAGCAAAATTTGGATGACGCAAATCAAAATATTTCCATGCCTCTCCATCCAAAGGATGTGACAATTCTACATCGTCCTTTGTGCATTCTTCGTTGTGCCACGTCATGTGTTCTGCTGTATTCTGAGACATATACATCCTCTGCAAGCGCTTCGTGATCGACAAGTAATACATATACTTGTAAGGATGTCATTTTCTAGTTGACTTTCCTTTTCCCCTGACTGGCTTGTAACGATCCGCATTACAGAAGCTACAACTTTCTATATCCTCGTTCTCCTTGTAGTACAATATGCATCCGTTGCAACAACAATCTATCTTCTCGTACCCCAGTCCCAGTTGTCGGACCATCATCTTCGACTTGTAGAAGTTTTTTGGAAGCTTTTTTGATTCCTTCGGTAACACCTACTTAATTAGTTGTATAATCCGATCATAGCAAGTTTGTGGCAAGTTAAAATTGGACTTTATGTTCAACAACCGCATCGTCACTGACAGTACAAAATGAGGCTCACAACCAGGATATAAAGAAGTTTCTACATCCTGAAACATATCATAGAACTCCTTTGCCTCGGGATTAGGATCCTCCGGATCAAAATTAGGCCCTGCCGCGTCGTACACCATATCTTGTACAAGGTTCTGCAGGTCTCCATAATCAACAGAGCATTCGTCGTCTTCGACGACAAAATCCGTTGCAGCATTATCATAAAAAGCATAAGTAGCAGCATTTGTAACCTGTCTTTTCGCATATAGTTCACCTTACGATGACCACAGGCCGTAATCACATACGAAACCCTTACGGGTCAAATGATCTCTTACACTCACCACTTCTTCGTAACATCTATTGCGACAATTACGACATGGACACTTGATTTTGTTACCGTCCATATACTGAGCTTTGCTCATGTCATACTTAAGAAACACTTCCACGCCTGCCTGAAAATCGTCACTCACACTTATTCTGCTCTCGTGTTATCGTTTCCACATCCATGTATGATCAATAAAATAACGATCTATCACAGATTGGATGTGAAAATCTGTATCGTAAGACAAACTAAACAGAATTAGTATATAATCATATAACTGGTGGATCCGCTGGTATATAGGCCGATAGTTCGATACCGATACCGATAGTACGATACCGATACCGATAGTCCGATACCGATAGTGTGATACCGATACCGATAGTGCGATACCGAAAGTTCGATACCGATCCCGATACCGATAGTCCGATAGTCCGCTAGCGATACCGATAGTTCGATACCGATACCGATAGTCCAATAGTTCGATACGGATACCGATACCGATAGTTCGATACCGGAACCGATAGTCCGATACCGATAGTTCGATACCGGAACCGATAAACATTGCCTTTTAATTTTAAAAAAAATAGAAAAGCGTTGTTCAGAAACTGCTACCAGTATTTTTGTAAAAGGTACACTCATAAGCTGAAGCAAAATTTTCCAACAGCTTCAACAAGCTAATACCAAATGGGGAAGAACCAATCGGAATCCTTAAATCAAATTAGAAGCCTGGATGCATCATGCATCATCAAGGCTCAATGGAGATCAGGATATGGAGGTGGCCTGGACTTTTACTACATGAAAGTGATTAGCAAAGATGCGTGTGATAACAAGGGCAACCAAGAGCAAGGTCAATGTTTGAAAGACTAATTCAAGAGATTGATTTTGAAAACAAGAGCAACCAAGAGCAACCAAGTTACAAGTTGTATAATTTATGAGCTGTAGTAAAAAAGTACCATAGAGTACCAATCATCAAAAACAAAAGTTGCAGCAGCTAAGACTAAGTTCCATCTATAAGCCTTTAAACAGTCAAAGAAAAGTTACATCAGTTAATACTAAGGTACCAAATCCCTACATTAGAGAGGAAGTACTAATTAACAAGCATACAAATGAAACTTCTCTTCTGAAATGCTAGGGGTTTGGCAAATTCATATTCAGGTACACTGGAACTGGAACCAAAATTATTGTGCCAAAAGGAAAACACCAAGAACGTTTTACTTGTCTCAAGAGAATTCCAAGTTATACTTGTGCCAAGAATATTCAGAAGGGAAGTGCTTCTATTCTATCACCATGATTCCAAAAAAAAATTGTTGGAAACAATCAATAGGCAGGTAACCAATTGGTTACAGTGATGACTCTGTTTCAACAAGAGGGACTGAAGTATTGAGATCGTGTGTATTGGGACACTATAACAACAAAATGTATGTTAACACTACCAAAATAAGTCATATCAACGACGTATTTAGCGACTCCAAGATAAAACGTCGCTAATTTTTGGGGGTTTAGCGACGTTTATCGAAGACGTCGCTGTTTGTCGCCAACATCGACTAAAAGCGATGTCTAGCGGCTACAATTTGTTAAATGGGAATCTGCGTCGCAATTTCGTCGGTACACGTCGCTGATATAGCGACGTGTAGTGACACATTTTAAGTAGCGTCGCCGTTTATTAAATATCAGCGACGTTTAGCGACGGCTGAGAAGGACGTCGCTAAATATTTCATATAGGCGGCGAGGGTTTCCTTTTCGATCATTCATAAATTTTTCCCCCCAATTTTTTATGCGCTCCTCCTCCGCGACGCTCCTTCGGCGATTTCCCTCCTCCGGCCTCCTCCTCCGCGGCGCTCCTCCGACGATCTCCCTCTTCCGGCCTCCTCCTTCTCCTCCTCCTCCTTCCTCAGGTAGCTCCTCCTCAGGTGATCCCCTGTCCCCGCTTCCTAGTTTCTCCTCGTCTTCTAGCTCTCTCTCTCGCTTCTAGTTTGTGTCCATGAGAGCGTGGACTCACTGCGGGGGACACGAGACTCACAGTGGACTCGCTGCGGGGGACACAAGAGCGTGGACTCGCTTCTAGTTCGTGTGACACCTATTTTGTTGGTTTGGACACGTCGTATTCCACTGTGTGGACACGAGACTCACAGTGTGACACCTGTATACTGATACTGGGAGTTTTTTAGGCATATCAACTGTCAATTTGATGTTTTGCTTGGATTCGAATTCTTATTTAGGGTTCGAGCCCTATTTACTGATTTTACTGGGGAGTTTTTTGGGCATTTTTAGGGTTTTGAAATGATGAATAAATTGACTAATAATTATTATCGAGCCCTATAAAATTTTAGCTATGTCACGAAGGATGGATACTAATCCTATGATTGAGTTTTCTCCTAAGTATTTTCGACTGTTGAGTATGATTTAGCTCACTGACATTACTGAAATATGGAATGATTAGTGTAGGGTATGTTGGTCAGATTTTGGCAGAGTTGGGATATGAAAGTATGCATATTACAATTAACAAGGAATGCTGTTGACACCAAATATTGCACGACAGGTTACTTGAGTAACCTGGAATGTTTTACCTACTGAAACAAATGGTTTGGGCAAGGGTGTGTATAGGTTTGGAAAAATGGTGAGATACACCAAGTCAGACACTGTCCTTACAGCCATTCGACTGGCGAGATAGAAATCTATGTACGACATTTGCTATAAGAACTTTGCATTAATCTACGGTACGGCATCGTGATCAGGACATAGTCCCTGCAGCCATTCGACTGGCGAGGCAGAAACTATGTAGCCGTAGATAAAGTTGACTGTCCTCCGACCCTCATCCCTCGACAATGATGATACGACAACCTATCACTATATCTTATATAGTAGTAGATGATGTCTTAGTATTACATTATGTGAGTTCATCTTGATTCTGTTACATTCTTCAAATACTAGATACGATAAGAACATATACTACACCATATGTACAGAACATAGATGATTCATACTAATGTATGCTAGAATAAATCTTGGATTGTATTTTGAGCCATCCATTCTCACACTTGGCAAAAGGAGACCACCATGCTGTCAGAAATCTCTCACTCGAGCTCTACACGAAGGATGTCCACTTGAGCTCCGGGGCAAAGTTTTGGCTCGGAGTAAGAATCTGTTGACGGAGCACATCCACCATGCTGTCAGAAAAAAATAGTAACGGTGAGAGACCCATCTGAGTAGGACGTACACACTCAATCCCACTACTGATATCATTCTTGTAAAGGTGATCTCTCAGAGTATACGTCCTACTCAGATGGATCTCTCAGAGTATCCTCTCCGGTTGGGTTGTGTTCTGAGCCATCCATTCACACACTTAAAATACATATAAATTAGAACTGTGTTTTGTATTTTCGGCGAACCCAGGGATTTGATTCTGTATTTTGTATTTTGGTTTCTGTATTTTGGCTCCAGCTCCATTTGCATTAATCTACGGTACGACATGGTCCCTGCAGCCATTCGACTGGTGAGGCAGAAACTATGTAGCCGTAGATAAAGTTGACTGTCCTTGACCCTCATCCCTCGGCAATGATGATACGACAACCTATCACTATATCTTATATAGTAGTAGATGATGTTTTAGTATTACATTATGTGAGTTCATCTTGATTCTGTTATATCCTTCAGATACTATATACGATAAGAACATATACTACACCATATGTACAGAACATAGATAATTCATACTAATGTATGCTAGAATAAATTTTGGATTGTGTTCTGAGCCATCCTTCATCTGCCCCCTTCCATGTCCCTCTCGTTATGTTGCGAACCTCTTCCTCTATGCCATCAAAATCAGAATCCTCGACTCTCTTTCGCTTCTTGGATATTGACCCAGCTTCCAATCTCTCATTTCCCTCCGGGTCCACTCTACTCCCAATCTCTTCCTCTTTTATACACGGATCTACAGAATCAATACCATCCAAGGAAGGCAAAACGGAATCAGCACTGTCTTCCGGATCGTCCTCATCAAGGCATAACGGGCTGCTCAGCGTGTCCAGCTTCTTCAACTTCTCGCTGGCTGCAGAGTCGAAATGGGAACGGGTCCTCTTTGCCGGCCCGGAGCTCTGACTCGCACTCGTCGCCTCGCTACCGGTTTTCTCTCCTCCTCTGATGCGGATCATAAGAAAAGAAATTTCGTACCTCTTCTTCATATAAACATCATTGCCGCCTTGTACTCGAGCCTCCTCGTCTGTGACGCTATCCAACTTCTCGGTGCCTACATTGTCACTTGAATCTTCCCTTCGACTCGTATCGTCCTCTTCTTCGCCTGTCTTTTCACTCCATGTCTTGCAATCATCTGCTATCACTGCCGACTCATTTGACTTCTTCTTCTATGACTCCGAGGAGGAGGAGAAAGACTCGGAAAAGGAGTCGAAGGAGTCGAATGAGTCAGCGGTGATAGCAGATGATTGCAAGACATGGAGCAAAAAGGCAGACGAAGAAGAGGACGATACGAGTCGAAGGGGAGATTCGAGTGACAATGTAGGCACCGAGAAGTTGGATAGCATCACAAACGAGGAGGCTCGAGTACAAGGCGGCAATGATGTTTATGTAAAGAAGAGGTACAAAATTTCTTTTCTTATGACCCGCGTCAGAGGAGGAGAGAAAACCGGTAGCAAGGCGACGAGTGCGAGTCAGAGCTCCGGGCCGGCAAAGAGGACCCGTTCCCATTTCGACTCTGCAGCCAACGAAAAGTTGAAGAAGCTGGGCACGCTGAGCAGCCCGTTATGCCTTGATGAGGACGATCCGAAAGACAATGCTGATTCAGCATCTTCATTCTCCTCTCCTCCACCATGGCTCTGGACCCATCTACCCCTTCCTACTTCCCTTCTTCTTATTTGACTCTCTCAGCCACATATGATATCCACCTCAAGTGTAGAGTTATGGGAGAAGAAGTGGACAGGAAGAGGAGGGGGAAGCAGCACAGCCGGCGGCATGACCCGGAGGAAGTATAAATATTTTCTTCAAATTTGTAGGAGAACTATAAGGATATATCTTTTCACAACATGTCATCTTGTCAAAAACCCTTAATGTGAATATCATGTTACCGCGGTGTCGGAAGACTAACATGTCATAATTTTTTAAGCCGTGTGTTTTGACATAATCTTTCCAACTCTTTCCTCCTATGTAGTAATCTTGCATTACTACATAGCAGGAAAGAGTTTGGAGGATTATGTCAAAACATACGGCTTAGAAAATTATAACATGTTAGTCTTCCAACACCGCAGTAACATGGTTGTCACATTAAGGGTCTTTGACAAGGTGATATGTTATGAAAAGATATATCCTTATAGTTCTCCTATGGATGTTGAAGAAAACCTCTGTACTTCCTACGGGTCATGCCGTCAGCTGTGCTGCTTCCCCCTCCTCTTCCAGCCCACTTCTTCTCCCCCGACTCTACATTTGAGGTGGATGTCATATGTGGCTGAGAGAGTCAAATAAGAAGAAGGGAAGTAGGGAGGAGCAGATGGGTCCAGAGCCATGGTGGACGAGAGGAGAAGGAAGATGCTTGATCAGAACTTGAGGTAGAAAAGTTGTGACGTTGATAGCGTGAGAAAGGGAGGGAAGTGGCTGCATGCCTTTGGCTCACTCGAGCGGTATTTGTCCTCCGACCCTCATCCCTCGGCAATGATGATACGGCAACCTATCACTATATCTTATATAGTAGTAGATGATGTCTTAGTATTATATTATGTGAGTTCATCTTGATTCTGTTATATTCTTCAGATACTAGATACGATAAGAACATATACTACACCATATATACAGAACATAGATGATTCACACAAATGTATGCTAGAATGAATTTTGGGTTGTGTTCTGAGCCATTTGTTCCCATACTTAGCAATTAAGTTGTGGACCATTATGTTTGACATTGTTGTTACAAATTTTCATATATCTGTGTTGATTGATGAGATTGTGTTTCAAACGTGTTCGTGATTGTGTGTATCTGTGTTGTTTGATACTGTGTTCGTGATACACACCGTCGTTGTTGTAATAAATGGTGTAGGGGATGCTGTAAATGCTGCAAATGCTGCAGGAGATGCTGTAAATGCTGTATTTTTTTTTATTTTATTTTTCAAGATTAGCGACGTTCAGCGACTCTCAGCGACGTCCAGAGCCATGGTGGAAGAGAGGAGAAGGAAGATGCCTTTGACTGAGAGAGTCAAATAAGAACAAGTGAAGTAGGGAGGAGCAGATGGGCCCAGAGCCATGGTGGAGGAGAGGAGAAGGAAGATGCTTGATCAGAACTTGAGGTGGAAAAGTTGTGACGTTGATAGCGTAAGAGAGGGAGGGAAGTGGCTGCATGCCTTTGGCTCACTCGAGCGGTATTTGTCCTCCGACCCTCATCCCTCGGCAATGATGATACGACAAGCTATCACTATATCTTATATAGTAGTAGATGATGTCTTAGTATTACATTATCTGAGTTCATCTTGATTCTGTTACATTCTTCAGATACTAGATACGATAAGAACATATACTACACCATATGTACAGAACATAGATGATTCACACTAATCTATGCTAGAATGAATTTTGGGTTGTGTTCTGAGCCATTTTGTTCCCATACTTGGCAATTAAGTTGTGGACCATTATGTTTGACATTGTTGTTACAAATTTTCATATATCTGTGTTAATTAATGAGATTGTATTTCAAACGTGTTCGTGATTGTGTATCTGTGTTGTTTGATACTGTGTTCGTGATACACACCGTCATTTTTGTAACAAATGGAGTAGGAGATGCTGCAAATGCTGCAAATACTACAGGGGATGCTACAAATGCTGTATTTTTTTAAATTTTTTTCAAGATTAGCGACGTTCAGCGACTCTCAGCGACGTCCAGCGATGACGATAACGTCGCTAAGTAAGTATCACAACGTCGCTAACTGTGATGAATACCGTCTCTGATCGTCCCTAAACGTCGATACGTAAGACGTCGCTAAACGTCGCTATATGTCGACATTATAGCGACGTAGCAAAGTCGCAGAACGTCGCCATTTGGCTCTCAAGCCACGTCAGCATCGATGCATGTCAAGTCGCTCAACATCGCTAGGTTGCGTCGGTAAATGATGACGTTTTACGTCGCTGGTAGTCGCTGAATTAGCGACGTGTCCGCATCGCTGAGTGTCGTCGCAATAGCGACGTATTGCAACGTTTTGTTGTTTAGCGACTAGGTTAATCACGACTACGTGCAAACGTCGCTAAATACGTCGCTAATCGATATTAGCGACGTATTTTCCCTATTTAATGACGTCCTGAGGCATCGCTGATTTGACAGATTTTAGTAGTGGTTTGTGTAGAGGGAATTTTTGTTTAGAAGCAAATACAAGTTCTAGCCTCAAATAACAAGGTATATTTAACCCCAAAGTTTGTGTCGAGATAGCTCGTCACGTCATGACTCATGCTCCAAGAGCTGACTATGTTACACGTGCTCAAGCTACACGACTATGTTACACGTGGTCAAGCTACACGAACTACGAATATATCGATAACCACATTCATGATTATGCCTGTAAGATATATAGGAATTCCAAAAGAACATGACTACGCCAAACATCAACTACCGCAAAATATAGGAATATATTATTCTATATATGTATGAAAGTCTACATACTTACTAGAGTTGACTTAAGAACAAAATTATGTAAGCTTGTATCTACGAAATGTAAGCTTGTATCTACGAAATGTATGTAAGCTTGTATCTACGAAATGCAAGGGGATGCATCAAAATTCTCTTTTGCTTCAGGTAGCTATTCCTGATCCTCCTATTCCTGATCCTCCTATTCTAATCCCACCCCAGCCGACCCTCCACCCCACCAGCCCCCCAGCCCCCGCCTCCCCCGCCCCCGCAGCAAACCTCCCCTCCGCCCCCGCCTCCCCCGCGTGCACCCGCAGCTAAACGCCTCCCCCCCAGCCCTCGCCTCCCCTTCCCCCGCAGCTACCCCCCCCGTCTCCGCCTCCCCCGCCCCCCAGCCCCCGCCTCCCCGTGCGCCTCCCGCAGCCAAACGCCTCCCCCGCGCCCCCCGCAGCCAAATGCCTCCCCCAACAGCCCCTCCGCCCCCGCCTCTTTCGCCCTCGCAGCCAACGCCTCCCCCGCCGCCCCCAGCCCACAACTCCCCCGTGTGTCGCACCCGCTGCCCCTCCGACAACCGCGAGCGAGAGAGAAAAAGAGGATTACCTTCGGGAGAGAGAGAGAGGAGCGGACGCCGTCGATCACCGAAGCCGTGGGAGAGAAAGAGAGTGAAATATGGGGGGAATGAAAAGTTCCTCCTGTCGTTTCAATTTAAGTCTGGGTCGTATATTTAGCGACGGACTAGCGACGGATAATATCGGTCGCTCGTCCGTCGCTCTTTTGGATACTTGCCGACGGACTATCCGTCACTACATAGTCGAAGATTTGTACCGCCACTTCTCCCAATAATTCTTGCAAATAGTCGACTGCATAGCGACGGCCACATATCCGTCGCTATGTCTCCGACGCCCTACCGACGAACACGCGACCTTTTCTTCCCCTTAAAATAAAATTAAAAATATATCGATTTGTTGTCGGTACTCCGTCGATTATTTGTCGCAAATCCGTCGCTAATGCCGACGGATAGAATCCATCGCTAATGTGCCGTCGCTAATTGACTGTATTTTGGTAGTGGATATTCTCGAGCGAGTAGGTTATGTCTCCTATCGTCTCGCTCTTCCGTCGTCGTTACGGGAGGTACATAACGTATTCCATGTATCCCAATTGCGATGGTATATCCCGGATTCGAGGCATATCCTTAATCAGTCGGAATTGTTATTGGTACCAACCTTTCGTATGAGGAAAGACCCGTGTCCATATTGGACCAAACGGAGAAGATATTCAAGAACAAGACTATTATTTTAGTCTATGTTGTTTGGGGTCATCACACTTTTGGTGAGTCAACCTGGGAACATGAGGATGATATCCGATCATAATATTCACATATGTTTGACTCGTCAGGTATAATATCTTTCTTCTGTCTTACGCTTTTAATTCCTTGCTTGCATGAATGATTGCTTGATTAACTACTAGTCGTAGGTTGCCTGTAGTTAGTATAACTTGTCCCGATATACCTTTAGCCTCTTGATTAAATTTCGAGGATGGAATTCTTTTAAGGTGGATAGAGTTGTTACTCCCATTTTCTGTTATACATATTTTTCAGTATGCGTGTACAAATTTTTGACATTTGTCAGGTGACCTATATTTTGACTTGTCTTATTTAACTTTGTCTTGGTTTAATCTTG
Organism: Iris pallida; assembly: GCA_029216955.1. Taxonomy (NCBI): domain Eukaryota; kingdom Viridiplantae; phylum Streptophyta; class Magnoliopsida; order Asparagales; family Iridaceae; genus Iris; species Iris pallida. The sequence goes on from JANAVB010012596.1 coordinate 152,432, forward strand.
ACTTTATTTAATTTGGTTTGGTTCAACTTGGCATGACTTGGTTTGGTTTGAGTTGGTTCACAATGAATAAGCTTTGTATTTAAACCAACTCCTCTCTTTCTCCTTCATTATTACCATTTACTTCTTCATCTTCTTCTTCATTTACTCCTCCACCAAACCCTAGGCAAGTGCAACTTTTTTCATGATGGATCTCAAATTTTATTGTTTCATTGTCTTCCTTACTTGATTCTAAGCCTCTTTAGAACTTAGAATTTTCGGTTTTGATGGATACATTTTGGTATATCTAAGTTTTAACTTTTTTTTGTTTTTCTTGGTTTTGATCTCTAAAAACTAATGGTTCCAAGTTGTGGAAAATTCAATTCTACCTAATTTTGGCTTTTGAACCGCTTGATTTCGATTTACTTTGAAAAAGTTATGACATTTTTAGTTTTCTTTTTGTGCTTGTTTGTGATTTTTTGCTTTAGGATTTTGTGTTGAGTCTTGTTTTGTGACTAGGATGGCAATATGGTGTTCCTAAGGACTTTTCGACACGGGGCATGAATCGCTTTGGCCGGGGAGGGATGCTTAGTTCGTGATTCATAGGACCTTTCACTATTCTTGAGAAGGTCGGTGCAGTAGCCTATCGACTAGACTTGTCGCCTACGCTCGAGAGAGTTCATAACGTGTTTCTTGTATCACAGTTGAGACAGGACGTCGCAGACCCTAGCCATGTATTGGATTATTCCGAGGTAGAGGTGGGGTTTACTCTTAACTATCCAGAGCAGCCTGTAGAGATTCTGGATCGTTGGAAGAAAGTGCTCTAAAACCAGGTTATACCCTTGGTTAGTGTCGCATAGAGGCATCACTCTCCAAGCTATATCCACTACCATCTCTAGGCCAAGCAATACTCTGTCGCCAACATCATCTCATGATAAGGGAGTGCGACACCTCCATCCGTATATAACCTCAAATGGCGATATCTCTATACTGGCCTGATAGTTGTTGTTGTAAGCAAACTCTACAGGTAGAGATGGTCTTCCCAAGAACCCTCGAGATCTAACACACAAGTGCGAAGCATATCTTTGAGTGTCTGAATAGTCCTCTCCGACTATCCGTCTGTCTGGAGGTGATATGTGGTACTAAACTTGAGCAGGGTGGCCAAGCTAGCTTGCAAACTCCTCTAGAAGAAAGAATTAAAGCGATTATCCCGATTCGAGACTATGCTCACCGGAACTCCGTGCAATCTGACTATCTGCCGCACGTAAATTTATGCCAGCTTCTTCGTAGACAATCCCACTTTGAAAGACAAAAAGTGGGCCAATTTGGTCAATCTATCAACGATAACCGATATCGCATCTTACCCTCCCGGAGATCGTGGAAGTCCGAACACAAAATCCATGGTGATGTGCTCCCACTTCCACTCTGGAATGGGTAGTTGCTAAAGCAAACCACCTGGCTTCTCTCTCGGCTTTCACTTGCTGGTATACTAAGCATCGAGATACAAACTGAGCTACCTCTCACTTCATGCCATACCACCATACGTGCTCTCTCAAATCTCTGTACATCTTGTTGGCTCCAGGATGCATAGAGTACTGAGAATGATGCGCTTCCTGAAGAACCTCCTTCCGAAGCTCTTCACTCGGTATGCACAGTCTAGTACCGTGCCTCAGCGACCCATCTTCGGCTAAAGAGAAATCGTCTAGCAATCATGCATGCACTTGCTCCCTGATGCTCCTCAGGGCCACATCATTATACTGTATTGATCTGACTCTGTCCATCAACTCAGACTGAATCTGTAAGCCCCATATCGGAATCTCCATCCCCAAAATGATCACCTTGATACCCAAACTATCCAGATATGCCAATAGATGACGATCTGACGTCAAATACATAGCGGCTGAATACCTGCCCTAAAGGCATCGATAACTACGTTGGCCTTCCCTGGATGGTACTGCAATGAGATATCGAAGTCCTTCATCAGCTCAAGCTACCGCTTCTGTCTCATATTCAATTCTTTCTGAGTGAACACGTACTTCAAGCTCTTGTGATCCGCGAAGATCTTAACTCGCTCTCCGTACAGGTAGTGCTTCCTCATCTTTAGAGAAAAAATAACAGTTGCCATCTCCAGATCATGGGTAGGGTAGTTCTTCTCATGAGGATGTAATTGCCTAAATACATAAGAAATCACCTTCCCGTGCTGCTGAAGAATGCAACCCAAGCCCTTCCCAGATGCGTTACTGTAGATAGTGAAACCACCTATCCCCGATGGCAACGTCAAGATAGGAGCTGTGGTCAACCTCTTCCTGGTGATTCTAGTCATCGGCTCTGCAATCCGAGAGAAGTCCTGAACGAACTTGCGGTAGTAGCCTGCCAGACCCAAAAAGCTTTGAATCTCGACAACTGAGCTCGGTGTGGACCAAGACTCAACTGTTAAAATCTTCTTCAGATCCACTGAGATCCCCTTCTCGGTCACAACATGACCCAAGTACTCTACCTGCTCTAGGAATAACTCACACTTTGATAGTTTCCCATAGAGCTGCTCCTTTCTAAGAGTCTTTAGCACAATCAGCAGATGCTTATCGTGCTCCTTTGGCATCTTCGAGTAGATCAAGATGCCATCTATGAAGACCACCACGAACTTGTCAAGGTACCGATAGAATACCTTGTTCATCAAGTTCATGAATACCGCTGGGGCGTTGGTCAGCCCAAATAGCATAACAGTGAACTCGTACTGGCCGTACCAAGTCCGAAAAGCCATCTTCGGAATGTCCACCTTCTTTACTTTCAACAGATGGTAATCAAACTTCAAGTCTTTCTTTGAAAATACCTTCGTGCTGCTCAACTGATCGAACAAGTCATCAATCCTCGGCAACGGGTACTTGTTCTTGATAGTGATATTGTTGAGCGATCTGTAGTCGATACACATGCGTACTGTCCTATCCTTCTTCAGTACAAACAGAACAGGAGCACCCCAAGGTGAATAACGGGATCTAATGAAATCCTTGTCCTTCAGCTCGTTGACTTGCTTCTTCATCTCTGCCAACTCGCTGTTGTTGATCCTATAGACGTGCTGCGATATAGGGTCAGCGCCCGGAACCAAGTCTATAGAGAACTCAACGTCCCTGTCTGGTGGCATTCCTGACAACTCATTAGGGAAAACATCTAAGAATCCTGCTATCAAGGGATATGGCAACGCTTGCCCCTCCAACATAGCTCCACAGAAAACATCTCTCAGCTCAGCTGCCTCTCTGGCCAACTCAAACATTGGCTCTTTCGGCAGTCTAAACAAAACTCTACCTCCTCTACAGTCTATACTAGCATGGTGCCTGCTCAACCAATCCATACCGAGTACCATATCATAGCTCGGGAGTGACATTACGAGCAAACAAGCACTCAAATTTTGGCCTTCCAATGTAACTCGCCGCCCCTTGCAAATATTATTGACCAAGATAATGACTCCCCTGGCCAGAATCTTGTAAGTCCTACCTAGTAGTTCAACAATAATATTGTGTCCAAGAGCAAAAGAGACATATATAAAACTGTGTAGCACAAGAGTCAAACAAAGATAATACAGAAAAGGAATCAAGAAGAACAGAACCTGTCACCATGTCTGCTATGGGCTCGACCTCCTCGACTGTTAGTGCGAACGTTCTGCCCTGGGGTGCTCCCTTCTGATGTTGGGCAAAGCACTGCTGCTGGGTCGAAAGTGGCTGACCACTCGGCTGAATAGCAGGTCCCGCTGGAGCTCTAGTAGGAGGTGCTCTAGCCTGACCTCCCTGATCTGGACGAGTAGGACAATCCTTCAACTGGTGGTTGGGAGGCCCACAGAACAGACAAGCGCCCAACTTATTCCTACATACTTTTCGGGTGTGCCATGGCTTCCCGCAGAAGGCACACTGAGGAACCTGCTTCTGCACTAGCTGCGGATGTGCACATACTAGTGCATGGTGCTGCTGATGCTGATGCTGCTGGTGGAACGACCTCTGCTGAATCTGTCACGACCCACATCCAGAGTAAGGGTACGAGTGCGTGAAAGCGTCCCAGCCTACGCCGCAGAAACGACGTAGAACGCTGTCTTTTCTACTATCTAACAATAATTATAATATCAAAACCTATCGAGATGGTCAACTCCAAACGGAGGACAAGCAATGACAATATAATATACTCAATCACAATATTCTAAGAAGGATAAATGATACTGAAAGATAAAGACAACAAGATATTAAAATATCATCCAGAAATCTGACACAGAAATAATACAAGTCCAGAGTCTCAGAATCAACAATCTCAAATACAAATTCTAATATAATAACATGCCAAGGTGTAATCTGGAGACAAAGTTCAGTACCAAACTAATCTAGCTGAGCTACCACTAATGCCTCATCGGCGAAAACCAACCCATGTTGGACTAGGGTCTCCCGGTCTATGTCCACTACGTCATGAGGACCATAATAGGTAGGACACTCGTACTCACCATAATCTGTAAAATTTTGTCAATATATCCAATCAGGATGGAACGAGCACAAATCTCCAATAACAGTTCTAGTTAGATGATAAAGAATATATAGTAGTAAATAGAGAGAATATACAAGGTAAAGTGATACGTACATGAATCATGGTAAGGCATATCAACACTGTAAATGAAGGTAAGAGCAAGAGAACATTGTATATCATGTACAGAAATAAAAAAACTACTATCTATGTGAGTTAGCACTAGTTTCAGCATGTGATCGGCTTAGGAACATGATACAAGATTTGGCCTGGTTAATTATACGTGCGATATATAATTAATACTGTTCAAGGTTCAAGACTTGATGCAAGGAGGGTATTGATCACATATCTACGCTAATACCCCCGTCCCCTGACCAGTATAGTGGATCCAACCATGACACATTATGACACAGGATTCTCTGAGAAGATAGCTAGCCTTCACAGGAATCGTGTCTATACAGTGCACAAGAAACAAGGACAAGGCTCACACAAGATATACCAAGGAATACAAGGAATAATATCTCATAACGGGATCCAAACAAGTACCAATTCGTGTGAACAATATGTCAAGAGAACAAGGCTATCTACACTAAATAAATGAAACATAGACGATATCATAAAACAGAAATATTATCAGAGAATGTACTCGCCTGAGATTCGGTGTAAAATATTGACAGTGAATCAAGGCTCAGAGTGAAGTCACGGACCTAAAGATGAGATATACATGAGTTAGATAGGGTTTAACAGTGTTAGGCATAATTTTCTAGTGTATGCTATGAAATCTAGGTCAAACTCCGTAAAACTAAGTCAAACTAGGTCAAACTAGGTCAAATTAAGTCAAACTGAGTCAAACAAAGCATACTAGGTCAAACTGAGTCAAACTAGGTTAATTTAGGTCAAAGGTTGACCTACAGTTGACTTTTGATCAACTGGTCAACTCTGGTCAATTTTTAATCCAATCTAGGTCAAACTAGATCGATGATTGACCTATAGTTGACTTTTTGTCAACTGGTCAACTCCTAGTCCATTCTAGGTAGGATGTTGACTTTTAGTCAAAATAGTCAACCTTGGTCAAATTAGGCCAAGTATCCTATTTCTAACCATTACCTACCAAGATATCACAATCCTAACCATTACCTAGTAAGATATCCCAATCCTAACCATTACCTACCAAGATATCCCAATCCTAACCATTACCTACCAAGATATTCCAATCCTAACTATTACCTACCAAGATATCCTAATACCTTATATACTAGGCAATACCCTTACCTTAGTACTATTCTACCTTAGGTTAGGTAACAATACCTTAGTCTCCAATATCAATACCTTAACACCCAATATCAACCTTAGATATCTAGTATCTATCTATATACCCCAAGCTACTGGATAACCAATACCTTGCATCTATACCTTAGTTCCTAGGTAACCCCTTTACCTTGTAGGTAAATCCAATACCTTGAGGTAAAAGGTAAAACTAAAGATATCCTAAGATACCACTATAGGTATCTCAAGATACACTATTTATATCCTAAAACACTAATCCTAGTATCCAAGGATACTTCTAGATATGATACTAACTACCTATAATATCTCTAGACTCTAACATCCTACTAGAAACTCTAACACATAAATATATCTAACTCTAACTACTAACATAGACTAAGATACAAGATACTAACTAACTAACCATCTAATCTTCTAACTCTAACATATCATATACTAACTAACTAACTCTAACATATAAACTAACTTATCTAACCATCTAACTCAATATCCTATCAATACCTTACCCTTAGACTATAGGTAATCTCCATTACCTTGTCAATACCTTAGACATTACCTTAGCCTACTAATTTACCCTATAAGATACTCATTCGTATCTTAGGATACCTACTCATCTACATCCTAAGATACTAACATAGATACTAGATACTAGTAAGATACTAACCAATATCTTATTCCAAGATACCAACTTACTTTATCCTAAGATATCTAATACTCTAACATTTAGTATCCCAATCTATAAGATACCAACTCATCTAGTATCCTAACTCAAGACGCTAATATATACCTCTACTAACTAGGACACCTTAAGATACTAACTTGTAGGACACTAACATATACATCTAACTAACTAACACAAACTCACAACATACACACACACTCAAAGCTGCTGCTGCTTACTGCTTCTGCAAGCTGTTGCTGCTGCTTCTGCAAGCTGCGGCTGCTGCTTCTGTAAGCTGCGGCTGCTGCTTCTGCATGATGCTGTTGCTGCTTATTGGCAGCACAAGCCCCCTCCTCTTCTCTCCTCTTCTCACTCACTCCCTTCTAATTTCCTCTAACTCTTTCACTCACAACACACACAAACAAGCACACACTCTCTCAAACACTCTTTTCTCTCCACAAACACACATACAACACAAACACTCTCTTCCATCAATCATTTCTCACAAGCACATACACACTCTTACATTATACACACACAATCTCATCTCTTCCCTCTTCTCACATACACACTAATACTAAACCACAACACAACCAAGCCACTTACAAACACACACACAACTCACAACTCCCCTCAAGCACACTCACACACATGTACTTCTCCCCTCTCCTCAAACACACACACACACAACACATATATATAAACATCTAACATAACAAATCACAACCACACTCTAACACACACACACACATATATATATAATATCATCCAAATCAGTCCACATATGTAAATATATACCAAATTGGTACCTCTACTTATAAACATGGCTTGTAGGCCAAATATAAAAAGATACATACATCGACATCTATATAAAAACTAAATGGGACATCCTAACCATGGCTAATCTATTCTCTAATATGTATAAAACTGAATTAGAAGTCTAAATAGCCTATTGGGCATAAACACAAATACTTGGTGGACCACCCTCGGAATTTCTGTATGGGTGACACCAAACCACTCCTAATTTCCTATTGAGGACTCAAAAAAGCCTCAAAATCGATCCTAAGGGTGGTTCATGCATGAGGGTGGTTCCTATGGATTCAAAACTAACAAATATACAAAGAAATAATAAAATATAGAGGGTTTAGAGAGAGAGAGATACCTATTGGGAGTGGTTTCCCAATGAACAACCCAAAGGGCACGAATTTGACACAGACTCGTCTAGCAAATGGACTCCCCTCCTTGCTCTTGGCTCCACAATCCTTGTAGGCTCCTTCTTCTTGCAAGAATGAGAGGATTTGGTGGAAGAATGAGTGGATTTGAGGGAAAAAATAAATGGGTTTGCTCTCAAGTTGGGTCAGAACACCAAATGGAAGATGATAGAGGCTACTATGAAAAATGAATGATGGATGCCTCCCCCCTCTCTTGGCTGCCATGTAAATCCTATTTGGGTCAATAGAAAATGTCCAAGTTGCCCCTAATGGTTCCCCTTTGGTTAATTTAAGTCATGCAAGGAATTAAGATCAAATTGGTCAAAGTTCTAAACTCTAAATGACTAAACTTGTCATGTGGGATTAGTCTAAATGCACTAGCCTAATGAGTCAAGTTTGTGGGCCATGCCTAGCTAATCTTTAGGCTCCGACTAGAGTCTAAGCTATCCCGGCCACTAACACAAGTCAAAACTAGACGAAACTCAAATCCAACGAAACTAATCCCCAAAATACAATATTAATAAATAAATATTCACAAAATATTAGAATATGAAAAATGAAAAAATTATCCTCATTTTTGAAAATAGGCAGTTAGAGAATCTGAGGACGCTTGGCCAGTCCTGCACTAGAACTAGCACCCATAGCATCGTTGCTCCTCTTAGGCCTGAGATCCAAGTCCTCATCTGCGATATGAGCGTCGATCAGGATATCCTCTAATGTCATCTTGTGATGCCCAGACGTGTGAGATCTAACTCTGTCGTTCAGGCCCCTTCTGAACTTGTGGGCCTTCTTTCCAGCATCCTGAACCATGCCCTTGGCGAACCGGCTCAGGCGGAAGAACTCAGTTGCGTACTCGTCAACTCCCAAGTTCCCCTGCATTAGTCCTACAAACTGGACCTCCACTGCACTAAGAGCCACGTCAGGAAAGAATTTCTCCTTGAATAGCCTCTTGAAGGTATCCCACGTCAGACCCGTCACCGTGAGTCGGAGATCTATGCAGTACCAAGTCAGAGCGATATCAAAGAGCTGACTAGCTGCTGCTGCTAGTCATTGGCATAAAGCCTTCCGTCCCCTTGAACTCTCGAAAGAACATCTTCTTGAAATCCATCACTGAGCCAGGTCTCGCCTGCTGCTGCTGCGGCTGCTGGATGGGAGCGCCCTGAGTATGAACAGTAGCCACCTTCTCCACAGCGACGAGTGCTAACTGGTGTCCACTCTCGATACTCTATCGCAGAACATTCGCCTAACGTTGCTGAGCCTCAGCATGTGCTCGCTGCGCCTCCATCATCTGCTGAAAGAGCACGAACATCTGAGTGGCGTCGATCGGTAGCGTAGGTGGAGGTAGAAAATTCTCTGGAAGAACGAGTCCGCGCCTCTGGACCGGTAGGGGAAGACCCCCATGTGCTGCTATCACTCCCTCCTAAACGGTAGGGACAGTAGGGGCAACCTCCTGAACTGTAGCTCCCTCAGCCAGAGAAACAGGTCACGAAGTAGCGGACCTCTCCGATCCTACAGCGGGTCCAGCGGTCTGAGCTCTAGTCTTCGTCATCCTAAAGCCAGATTCAAGCAAAGAGATCAATATGGCACAAGATAAGATATCGTCAAGGAATGACAATTAAATTCAAAAATGTAAGAAGAGTTGTCATGGCAATCAAAAGATTGGAAATTTCCTAATATGTGATTAAGTAACTCCTGTCATAACCTAGAACCTATATCCTAATAGCAGTCTCATAATTAGCACACTAAGTCGAGCACCATTACAAAATTGTACTACTTACGACCTGGACCTGCATGGGCCACTACAAAATGTGTCACGACCCGCTTCCGGTTTAGGGACACGAGCATGTGGGTACGTCCAGCCTACATCGTAATGTCGGCGATAGAACGTTGTATAGCTCATCTATAAGATCTAACATCAACAACACAGAATATAAACCTGTCATCTCCGCACGGAGAAATATATATAACATAACTTAATCACATGAATCTAAAGAAAGATAAGCACGAATATGATAGAAGATAAAGAGTGAAATAGATAGAGTCTGAAATAGTAGCAGAGTCACAAACACACAAGTTTAGAATTTAAGACATAGTACAATCCCAAAATAAATAAATAGACCCAAAGTATCAAATCTGGAATACAAGTCCAGCTAAACTAGCTAAACTAAGTCACTATTAACGGTGCGTCCTCTACGAGCACCGGCTCCATAGGCAAGTCGTGATCAAAGTCACCATCTATCCCAAACCCGTAGAAGGTCGTGCAACAGCATCTAAGTTCTCTGAAAAATAGTTATTCAGTCAGGATTGGAGCGAAGTACAAATGCCAACAGCAGTTCCATTAAATTGGTAAATACTATAAAAAATACTTATAATGGAATACATGATAGAATAACAAGACTGGAAATAAGAAGTGCAAGATAACTGAATAGCATGTCATGGTGTGAGAATATATAGTAAACTGGAATGTAAAGTGATAAAGTCAAATCTGAGTACAATATAAGCATAAACAATGCCTTGAAATATTAGAGTGTTATGTGATCGGCTTGGGTCTAGATCAGGTATGATTAATAATTAAATTATTATTATAATTATGATAATAGTTATGATTAATAAATTATTAATTAAGATTATAAGGACAATAAATAAATTATTAATTAAAAATTTAATAATACATTAATTACTAAATTAATAAATAATAAATCATTGATTCTGATGATAATTATGATTAATATATTATTAATTAAAATTATAATAAATAGTAATTAATATTTATAATTAAGCTTATAAATACGACTAATAAATCATTAATTAAGATTATAATTAAATATTTACTTATTATTTATTAAATAAAATTATAGTTATGATTAACAAATTATTATAATTATGATTAATAAAGGTTATAATTAAATATTTAATTGATGAACCGTAAAATTATTAAATAAGACTATAATATTGATTAATAAATTATTAGTTAAAATTATTATAATATATTAATTAATAAATTAATAAATTATAAATTATTTGTTATTAAAATATTATTAATTAAGATTACAATAAAATAGTAATAAATAAATTATTAATTAAGATTACTATAAGACTAATAAATTATTAATTATGATTATAATTAGATATTAATTAATTAAGATTATAGTTATGATTAATAAATTATTAATTATGATTATAATTATGATTAATAAAGTTATAAATTATTAATTGAGATTATTATAAAATATTAAATAATAAAACTATTAATTAATAAATGTTAATTTAAATTATAATTACGATAACTAACTATTAGTTAATTTTTTTAAAAATAATACCTAACTATTAGTTAAATTTTTATAAAAATAATAACTAAGTATTAGTTATAAAAATAATACCTAACTATTAGTTAATTGTTCATTAACTATAAATTAAATATTTTTAAAAATATAATTATAAAAAATAATATATAAGAAATAACTCATTAATGAATAATTAGTATTAACAAAATATTTAATAGAAAAACAAAATTATTAAAAAAATAACTAATTTTTTTCTCTAAAATCCAAGTTTCTCTTTCTTCCAAATCCAAAATTTAGATTTGGTCATACTTTCCATATCCAAATACATCTCCAACCAAGCATAGGATTACATGAATTTGACTCCAAATTCATAAAATCCTAAAATCCACCTCCAAATGCGGTTTACCAAACGGGCCCTAACCCAAATCTACTCATCCTCACTCTCAACTCATATACATACATATACATAATATATAGGTAACATATATATATATACCTATATACAATAGTGAGGAAAGCTAGGAAATCAATTAGAATGTCTAACTAATGAACAACATAGCCAAACATGGACACAAAACTGAGAATCAAGACCAAAATGACCACTTTGTCATTTTGACAAATACTTGGTGGGCTCTCCTCGGATTTCTCCAAGAATGGCATAAAAACTCTAAATAAAATACACAAAAATGAGGGTTAGAGCCTTGCTCATCTCCCCATGGGTATCTCTAACCAATGTGAGTGTTCCTACAAGTGTCATGCATGAAGATGGAGCTCAAACTATCAAAATAAGAAGGGTTTTACCTATTGGGTGGTTGTTTTCCGAATGAAGTCTTCTAGGGATGCTCTTGTGTCAAGTTTGACACAATCTCTCCCTCTTTTGGACTCCATCCCACGAGCTCCTTGGTCTCCAAGCTTCTTGCCTTGTAGAATGAAGGTTTAGGAAGGTTTTGGGAGAATTTGGGAGTTTTGATGGTGGAAATGAATGGAAATGGATAGGATTTCTTTTGGGTTTTGTGGAGGCTCCTAAAGGTTGAAGAAGAAGGTTTAAATGCTCATAATAACCAGCCATGAATGGAAGCCCTAAAACCTTTCTAAAATGTCCATTTTACCCTTTCAAGTTGCAATGAACACTTTTCTAATTGAAGGGTTAAGTGTGCTCTAAGTGTTGAATTAAGTTCTAGCCTAAACTAGGCTTAACATGACTTAAATGAGGTTAGTTGTGTTCATCCTAGGTTGTGGGCTCAAATTGTCATGTCTAGTCTAATTGGGTTCACAAGTTAAGGTTCAATTGATAGACTAAACTAACAATCAATGAAACCTTCACATTAATTATTTTAAATAACTACTCATGCAATATAAATATTATAATGACAAAAATAGCCCTATTTAGGATTGTGGTAGTGACAATAGATAAGTTCCCGCTTTAGTTTAAATCAAATAAATAAATTTAAATTTAAAACTCATTAGTAGATAATAATAATTTAATTTAAATCAATCATTAATCTAATCAAAATCATTTAAATGATCTCAAATAATAATTTAATGTAATTATCAATATTATAAATAATTCAAATTCTAATAGACAAATCTTCACATAAACTTAAATATAATTTATTTAAATACAAATTAATCTAATCGTAATACTATAAACGATTACTATGATAATATAAAATATTATTCTATATTATCAAATAATGTGAATCATATGGATTCAAATCCAACTTAAATAAGCGATCAACATAATAACTTCAAAAATAATACTTAGTGCTGTCAAAACAATTTAACTCAAATTAGTAATCGATTATCGAATAATTTGGAACATATTTTTATTAATCCAAAATTTATTTTAAAAGTATTTAACAAATCCTTTTATTCATAAATTTTATTTATGCTTTCAAAAACTTTTTTTGAAGTTAATGCTTTGAAAGTCCAAAATTAAACATCTTTTGTAAAACAAAATAATGGATTTCAAGAATAATTATTTTATGAAAACCAAATAGCATTTTCAAACCAAAAATTCTAAACTAGTTTTAAAATACAAAATTAATCACAAAATACCTTGCACAAAGTTGTTGACGAAAAATTACCTTTAAACACAAAAATTAAAATATATAAAAGAAATTAATTTTGAAAATTTGGGAAAAGGAGTTACAAATCTACCCACCTTAGTCCTCGAAATTTAAGGACTAGTAGGATAGACGGACTTGGTAGATCGGTGAAAAGATAGTAAGAATTGTGATAAGAAAATATTGATCAAATAGATGAAAATAAAAGAAGAAGTCTTTATTAAGAACATTGATCAGCTAGGGTAAAAAATAGAAGAAGTAAATAGATATGGTTTGGTGTTGGGACCTTAGGCTATAGTCTTGGATCCTAAAGGTTCTGAAGTGTTCTCTAAGACAAATCTACGGTTGCCCACGGTATACCTAGTCCTAGTCATTATCCTAAAATCAAATTAACTTAATTGTGAATGAGCATATCCTAGTTTCTAGTTGCAGGCTCATAGTTGTACGACTAATAAGGTACTATCATGAGTTCGCATAATTTTACAAAAATGACCTATATGGGCCACCAAAAAACTTGTCACGACCCGTACCCGCTTTTTGGGATGCAAGTGCGTGGGCAAGTCCAGCCAACGTCATAGTGTCGATGGTAGAACACTGTCTAGCCTGCACTAAACAAGTGCTCATAAAATAATTAATCACAAAATAACTTGCACAAAATCGATGACGACCTTTAAACACAAAAATTAAAATATATAAAAAAATAATTTCAAAAATTTGGGAAGAGGAGTTACAAGTCAGGCGACCGCCTAGGGCCCCGAGACTAAAGGGATGGCAACATGGTTATATCTAAAATAGAACTAGTATGTACCATGGGCCACTCTTAACACAAAATAGTTGTAGTATAGTGGTTATCATGTTAAACTTGAACATTAGAGGTCATTAGTTTAATTATTGGTGGTGACATTTTTTTATTTTAGTTTTTAATTTTTTTTACACTAGAGGTCATATATATATATATATATATATATATATATATATATATATATATATATATATATATATATATATATATATATATATATATATATATGAGATTAGTTCAAATATATTTGAGATAGGATCATATGTATATTCATGTATGTATGAGTTTACATATATATAAATTTTTATACGTGCATATATACCCAAACCAATCCTTCCTTCTCAAATAGGAGCAACCAAACCCAAAAAGTGACCCAAATTTGCACCAACATGGGAGGCACTGTCACGACCCGCACCCAGTGTAGGGACACGAGAAGTGGGTACGTCCAGCCTACGCCGCAGTGTCGACGGTAGAACGCTATTCTAGGTCACATATATCTAACAATTATAAGGTACCTGTACAATGTATACGCTCCGAATGGAGGACAATATAGAAATGTACAACTCAATCACAGCTAAGGTAGAAAGTATGATAAGTTAGATAGATAAGATTTGAATCCACAATGAATACAAAATAAGAGAGAGAATCTAAGTGTCTAAGATAACAACTCCACAATATCAAATCATCATAAAATCTCAGATATATACAATGAGAAACAACTGAAAATAAGATAAAGCATAATCTATGGGGGTATCAGCATCTACTGCTAATGGATCCTGCTGGAGGTCCAAGTCACAGGTGTTGTAGCTCCCCTTCCCGAATTTTTTTGAAATTATTTTTATTATTTACTTGATTTAAATAAATAGTTTTTAGATTTTTATAAATGATTATTTAGTTAATTATTACGGTAGATGACTTTAGCCATAGTGGAGTTTTGGAGTACAAGACGACTAGGAATCATGGCACGGATAGTGTAGTGGCGTGCCTTGACTAGAGTATTAGCCATGTCTGGGGAGGCCGAGCCATGGTGATGTCCTAACTAGGAAAATCAGGCCAAGTTACGACTTAACCTCTAGATAATTAAATTGTTATTAATTGTGTTATTAAATATTAGGAGACCCGTTTGTGTCGATTTAGTCCGAGCTGGGCCCGAACCGAATCCAAGCCTTTGTAGGTACGTAGTGGGACCAATACGGCCTTAATGGCATATTTTGATAAGTGCAAATATTTTGTACTTATTTTTGGGTTTAACAGATAAATTCCTTAAAATCGATTATATTAGTTATTGTATTAATATTTAATGGTGATCGAATTATTGCAGGATCTCCTAGGGCCAATTGTGAATTGGAGATATCGTGTCACCAATGCTACTCCTATGGTTGAAATTGTTGTAATATTGAAGTTTTATTATTATTAATAAATTATGAAAGTATATATATAGATATAGATAAAATTGAGATTGGTATTTTCTATTATAAATATTTAATTAGATTTTGGAGATTTGTTATATAAGTAAATATATATATGTGTGTGTGCATGTGTTTATAAATATATATGAATATATATGAAAATATATATTATGTATGTGTATAAATACATATAACTATATATTACATATATATATATATATATATATATATATATATATATATATATATATATATATATATATATATATATTATATATAAATGTATACGTGTAAATATATGTATATGTGAATATACGTATACATATATGTGTATATATTTTTTTATGTGAATATACGTATACATATATGTATATGTATGTATACAAAATATATATATATATATATATATATATATATATATATATATATATATATGTATATATAGATAATGATAAAGAAAAAGAAAAAGAAAAAGGAAATAAAAAGAGTAGCAATACAGCCCAGGCAACTAAGTCCCAGCCCACCCCTGTGGGAACCCAAATCCTACTAACACAACTGAGCCCTGAAAAACCCAGCAGCCCCTGAGCCAGGTCCAAGCCCAGTCGGGCCAAACTACCTGCCATGCAGGCAACTCCAGCACAGCCTAATCGAGCAGCCCATGCAAATTCCCAGCCAGCCTGAACTAAACTTCCTCCCCCCACGTAGAGCAAAGCCCGACCCCAGGACTTAGGATTTATATACATATTCGTATATATGGGACATAACCGAGAGATCGAAAGAAAACTCGCAAAACCCTAACTCTATCCAACCTACTCGCTGCCACGCCGTCCCTGCCAACTAGGCGACCCCTCCCTGACACCGCGCCGCCGCGCAGGACGTCGGCGGCCGGCCGCGCAGCACTGGAACAGAGCAAGCCGCAGCAGCAAGTGCAGGAAACATCCAACTTCGTGGCTTTCGGAGACAGTTGTGAGGACTTGGACTTCATGGCTTGACAGTTGACGGTATTTTTGTTGGATCTGCGTGCAACCTCCAAGCAAGATATCTTGCCTCCCTCTACAGTTTATTTACATGTATATCTATATTATTATACAGTTTTACTAGTTGATTATTTATCTGTGATTTGTATATCATGCCTGCTAGTGTATATATAGCCTTGTTTATAATTAGCTTTGTATTTCATATTGGATATACGTATATATAGTTCTTGTTTATAGTTACCTTTGTAGTTCATATTGGGTTAGTTTTCTCGTGTATCGTGATTGAGTCGTGTCGTGTAATCACTTATGCTTGGACTGAGTCACATCGTGTCATAGGATGAATAAGTCATAACAGAACTGCTTTACCTCCTTGCCTTAAAATTCTTGAAGCTAACCTGCAAGACCACACTAGGGGCAAGGGTTAGTAGTTAAGCTAACCTGCGAGCCCACACTAGGGGCGAGGGTTAGTAGTTAAGCTAAGCTGCGAGCCCACATTAGGGGTGAGGGTTAGTAGTTAAGCTAACCTGCGAGCCCACACTAGGGGCGAGGGTTAATAGTTAAGCTAACCTGCGAGCCCACATTAGAGGTGAGGGTTAGTAGTTAAGCTAACCTGCGAGTCCACATTAGGGGCAAGGGTTAGTAGTTATCTGTCCACACCTGCGAGTCCACACTAGGGATGAGGGTGAAGCTATCCTGTGAGTCCACACCAGGGACGAGGGTTAGTAGTATATGGTTCACACCTGTGAGTCCACACTAGGGACGAGGGTGATGCTAGCCTGCGAGTCCACACTAGGGGCGAGGGCTAGTAGTTATTCAAACCTGCGAGTCCACACTAGGGGCGAGGGTTTGAGTATTCGATTGGTTCTCCATTGACATCGTGATATCATGTTCTCTTGTTCTTCTCCAGCAGTTCGTTTAGGCGTAATGATTCTTCCAGTCGTGTATAGTCGTGTTTTCGTGCTGATCGGTCTTTTTTTGTTTATTTCCTGTATTTTCTTTATTTTATGATAAACTGCTAGATAGGCATATTTTTATGTATCTTGCTATGTCCCCTGAGGACCTGATGATCTCTTCAGGTTTAGTGAGTGCATGGAGATAGCTATTAGTTCTGGATGTCGGATGGGATGATGCGCTTACGGGATTCAGGTATCGTATTACTTTTATTATCAGCTCGTGCTTTCATACCTTATCATGAGATATCATGTTTCCTGATTCAATTTTAGACTCTTGTTACTTCTTAGAGTCTTATCGGACATATATGCTAGTGGGCTGTAGACCACGACCCATACTTGTTCATTCTTGATATTTTATTCTTATTGTGGATTGAGATATAGTTTTGCCTTGCCTTGATTAGGCCCATTGCCATAGCCGTAATAGCGTTTACGTATTCGAGTCGGGCTGGAGTCCTCTTGATGCGTAGCTGGCTTGCTCACGCGCTCGCGTCCGAAAAGCGGGTACGGGTCGTGACAAGTTTTTTGGTGGCCCATGCAGGTCAGAGCATATCGTACCGGTTACGTAACTGTACTGGTACGAGCCTGCGCATCTGACTAAACCCTTAGAAATCTCTATCCACTCTGCTTTAAAAATTCTCCTAGAAATTTTCTACGTCCTTAAAAACTCCATAATTGCTCTCGAATATACTTCCTTGCTTCCTGTGCCATTGATTCTCGTCGCTTTCTATTCCGGGGTGACGAATGATCGTGCTGTCTAGAATTCATCAGGAATTCTTAAATTATAGTATAATATTGCATGATTATTGAGTTTTGGTTGTTTATAGATATTAGGGAGTATAGATGCCATATGCCTAGATATCTGCCGGTAGAATTGTTAGCAACTAGTTAGAAGACTATAAGACTTTAGTGACCGTATTTTGAGGAGTAGTGTGACCAAAGGTGGGCAGAAGTCCTCGAAGTTTCGTAGTTACGGGATGACTAGAGAAGGTTATAAAATATTTTGAGGAATTAAATTGAGGAGATTAAGGTAATAGTGGACTTTAAAATTTTAAGGAATAGTTATGAATTAGAATTTCAAGGACTAAATTATTTTTCAGGTGGGTAGATTTGTAGCTCCCCTTCCCGAAAATTTTTAAAATTATTTTATTATTTATTTGATTTAAATAAATGGTTTTTAGATTTTTATAAATGATTATTTAGTTAATTATTACGGTAGATGACTTTAGCCCTAGTGGAGTTTTGGAGTACAAGACGACTAGGAATCATGGCACGGATAGTGTAGTGGCGTGCCTTGACTAGAGTATTAGCCATGTCGGGGGAGGCCGAGCCATGGTGATGTCCTAACTAGGAAAACCAGGCCAAGTTACGACTTAACCTCTAGATAATTAAATTGTTATTAATTGTGTTATTAAATATTAGGAGACCCGTTTGTGTCGATTTAGTCCGAGCTGGGCCCGAACCGAATCCAAGCCTTTGTAGGTACGTATTGGGACCAATACGGCCTTAATGGCACATTTTGATAAGTGCAAATATTTTGTACTTATTTTTGGGTTTAACAGATAAATTCCTCAAAATCGATTATATTAATTATTGTATTAATATTTAATGGTGATCGGATTATTGCAGGATCTCCTAGGGCCAATTGTGAATTGGAGATGAGATATCGTGTCACCAATGCTACTCCTATGGTTGAAATTGTTGTAATATTGAAGTTTTATTATTATTAATAAATTATGAAAGTATATATATAGATATAGATAAAATTGAGATTGGTATTTTCTATTATAAATATTAATTAGATTTTGGAGATTTGTTATATAAGTAAATATATATATATGTGCGTGTGCATGTGTATATAAATATATATGAATATATATATGAAAATATATATATATTATGTATGTGTATAAATACATATAACTATATATTACATATATATATATATATGTAAATGAATACGTGTAAATATATGTATATGTGAATATACGTATATATATATATATATATATATATATATATATATATATATATATATATATATATATATATATATATATATATATATGAATATATATATGTATATAGATAATGATAAAGAAAAAGAAAAAGGAAATAAAAAGAGTAGCAAGACAGCCCAGGCAACTAAGTCCCAGCCCACCCCTGTGGGAACCCAACTCCTACTAACACAGCCGAGCCCTGAAAAACCCAGCAGCCCATGAGCCAGGTCCAAGCCCAGTCGGGCCAAGCCACCTGCCATGCAGGCAACTCCAGCACAGCCTAATCGAGCAGCCCATGCAAAGTCCCAGCCAGCCCAAACTAAACTTCCTCCCCCCACGCAGAGCAAAGCCCGACCCCAGGACTTAGGATTTATATACATATTCGTATATATGGGACAGAACCGAGAGATCGAAAGAAAACTCGCAAAACCCTAACTCTATCCAACCTACTCGCTGCCACGCCGTCCCTGCCAAATAGGCGACCCCTCCTTGACACCGCGCCGTCCCGCAGGACGCCGACGGCCGGCCGCGCAGCGCTGGAACAGAGCAAGCCGCAGCAGCAAGTGCGGGAAACATCCAACTTCGTGGCTTTCGGAGACAGTTGTGAGGACTTGGACTTCATGGCTTGACAGTTGACGGTATTTTTGTTGCATCTGCGTGCAACCTCCAGGCAAGATACCTTGCCTCCCTCTACAGTTTATTTACATGCATATCTATATTATTATACAGTTTTACTAGTTGATTATTTATCTGTGATTTGTATATCATGCCTGCTAGTGTATATATAGCCTTGTTTATAATTAGCTTTGTATTTTATATTGGATATGCGTATATATAGTTCTTGTTCATAGTTACCTTTGTAGTTCATATTGGGTTAGTTTTCTCGTGTATCGTGATTGAGTCATGTCGTGTCATCACTTGTGCTTGGACTGAGTCACATCGTGTCATAGGATGAATAAGTCATAACGGAACTGCTTTACCTCATTGCCTTGAAATTCTTGAAGCTAACCTGCGAGCCCACACTAGGGACGAGGGTTAGTAGTTAAGCTAACCTGCGAGTCCACACTAGGGGCGAGGGTTAGTAGTTAAGCTAACCTGCGAGCCCACATTAGGGGTGAGGGTTAGTAGTTAAGCTAACCTGCGAGCCCACACTAGGGGTGAGGGTTAGTAGTTAAGCTAACCTACGAGCCCACATTAGGGGTGAGGGTTAGTAGTTAAGCTAACATGCGAGTCCACATTAGGGGCGAGGGTTAGTAGTTATCTGTCCACACCTGCGAGTCCACACTAGGGACGAGGGTGATGCTTGCCTGCGAGTCCATACCAGGGACGAGGGTTAGTAGTATATGGTTCACACCTGCGAGTCCACACTAGGGACGAGGGTGATGCTAGCATGCGAGTCCACACTAGGGACGAGGGCTAGTAGTTGTTCAAACCTGCGAGTCCACACTAGGGACGAGGGTTTGAGTATTCAATTGGTTATCCGTTGACATCGTGATATCGTGTTCTCTTGTTCTTCTCCAGCAGTTCGTTTAGGCGTAGTGGTTCTTCCAGTCGTGCATAGTCATATTTTCGTGCTGATCGGTCTTTTTCCGTTTATTTCCTGTATTTTCTTTATTGCATAATAAACTGCTAGATAGGCATATTTTTATGTATCTTGCTATGTCCCCTGAGGACCTGATGATCTCTTCAGGTTTAGTGAGTGCATGGAGATAGCTATTAGTTCTGGATGTCGGATGGGATGATGCGCTTGCGGGATTCAGGTATCGTATTGCTTTTATTATCAGCTCGTGCTTTCATACCTTATCATGAGATATCATGTTTCCTGATTCAGTTTTAGACTCTTGTTACTTCTTAGAGTCTTATCGGACATATATGCTAGTGGGCTACAGACCACGACCCATACTTGTTCATTCTGGATATTTTATTCTTATTATGGATTGCGATATAGTTTTGCCTTGCCTTGATTAGGCCCATTGCCATAGCCGTGACAGCGTTTACGTATTCGAGTCGGGCTGGAGTCCGCTTGATGCGTAGCTGGCTTGCTCACGCGCTCGCATCCGAAAAGCGGGTACGGGTCATGACATGTGTCGTCTAAGGATGCTCCACAGTAGGTAGGACAGAACTCATCAATGTCATCTGTAATATTTTCAACAGGTCCAGTCAGGACAGGAGCGAGCACAATACATCTCACGCAGTTCATAATATGACAGGATATGTAAATATGCTATAGAGTAAAATACATGAAATGTTGGAGAATATATGAAGTAAAAGAGATGACTGTAAAGAAATATCTACTATCAGTAAAGAGCTAACAGTGGCTAGTGATGTAGAGTATAAGGTAGACATATGAACAGCCTAAATTTGCACATGAGTAATCTAAGAGTTTGCACATGAGTACACTACTTTGAAATTGTTTACATGACCATTTATACTCCCCCGTACCCCAATCAATACACAAGGATCCAGACAAGTTATGTTATTGCACATGATATTACATGAAGGACAATAAATAGGTGCACATGATTGTATACATGGGAGCTCTGTGAACATGAGAGTACATGAATCACAAGAGTGCACATGAATGGTGAAAGCGCCGGAGTACATGATGAAAGTGAAACGCACATGACATACTGTAATCCGATGCTCCCGAGGGGGATAACATCTCATGAAGGGATCCATATAGTACCAATCCGTGTTAATAACGTGACAGCATCAAGTAAAGTAATCTAGAGCATAAATATAAATCCTATCAAGTATGAAAAGGTCAAAGAATGTACTCGCCTGATATCTGAATGTCTGTGATAATATACTGTCCGAGATGAGGTATCTGACTCTTATTTAAAACAACACAAGTCATAACATGTCCAAAATGAAATAATTGAACATTACGATGCATTCTACATGATGTTAGGTCAAATCTAGACTAAAGTCAACCCTTGGTCAACTCTAGTCAACTACACTAGTCAACTAGGTCAACTAAGTCAAGTCCTAACCAAAACAAGTCTCACTAAGCCTAACCAAGCCTAGGCTAGCACTCACACACAATCACAAGGCCACACAAGTTATCAACATACATATTTCTTATCTATATGCATATATACTCAATGTATATATGCATACACATAGGAAATCAAATATAGGCTAAGATATACACATGAATTATACATTACATTATGTATACACATCATGCATATACATTACATTTCATACATTTATAACTATATGCATACATGCCTATATATCAATGCATTCAATTACCTACATGCATTTTACATTACATGATGCATACATTCATGCTTGCCTATATTACATAGATGCATCTATACATTGCTTATTCACATTCATATCATTCATGCATTGCTCTCATGCATATACATTGCATAACAAACATGTATATATATATATATATATATATATATATATATATATATATATATATATATATATATATATATATATATATATAATATAGAGGGAGAGAGAGAGAGAGAGAGAGAAATAAGAGAGCAAGGGGTTGTGTGTGTGGATGTGCGTGTATAGGCTAAACATTTGTGTGTGTGTGTGTGTGTGTGTGTGTGTGTGTGTGTGTGTGTGTGCACCATATGTGTGTACAATATTTTATAGTGTGTACTGGTCAACATGGAGGGGTAGCCTAGTGTTTAGTTCACATGGGGAAATTAATGTGTTCAGCATATTAGGACTCAAACTCAGGTTTTAAGTATCTGCACAGTAGTAAACAAGGGTAATATAGTGTGTGTACAGGGGGTTCTTAGCATGCAGGTGTAAGGGGGTTTTTGTGTACATAGCAGAAGGAATAGGAGTTCTCAAGTTTTTTTCAACAGTGTGCATGTGTGTGTGTGTCAACTGTGTGTCTGTGTGAGAGGAGAGTGATAGTGAGGGTGACATGGGGGGTGTGTGTGGGTCAGTGCATAATGTGACAGGTTGTTCAGTCCTGGAAATAGTGCTAGGGAGTGTGTGTTATTCTCAGGTTTTCAGTCAAGCATGCGTGTCTGTGTCTCAGGTTTTCAGTCAAGCATGCGTGTGTGTGTCTCAGGTTTTCAGTCAAACATGCGTGTGTGTGTCTCAGGTTTTGCAATGCCAAGGCATATGAGCATCAAGTGAACCTAAACTAACAACCAAATCAGGATATCACTATTCGAATTCAAAACTAAGCAATCAAATCAGTTTCACACGTTCTATCATGTACAAACCAAACCAATATTTCGAAACAAAACTCAGGTTTCATTTCAATTCAAATCTCATTGAAAGGTAATTAATTCTCAGGTTTACTACAACCCCCAAAACTCAGTTTTTATATACATTTCAAATCTCAGTTTAAAGCAATCTTAGGTTATACTCAACAATCACATATCAAGATACAAAAGAATCTCAGTTAACATGTAACTAAACCCAAAATCCTATTTAACCTTAGTATCAGTAACATATCATTCGAAATCAAAAAAAAAATGCAAACCTAAAACGTGTATCCCAATTATTTCAGTTATGAAGTTAACAATATCAGACATGCATACATATTATCACATATATATTTACATATCATACATCACTAATTAACATATTTAACCAACTAATTTTATTAAAAACCCAAGAAAATACTCGAAGACAATACGTATCAGAAAACACAAAGAGAGCCTAATTTAGATTTTCGAAACCTAATTAAAACACAGATTGATGTGTGTAGACATAAAGAGGCATATAGTACGTGTCATGGGGGATGTTCGTGTCCAACCAAGTGGACACGAACGTGTCCAACCAATTGGACACGAACGTGTCCAAAACAGAAAATACGAAGTATCAGAAAACAGACAAAGTATTCCTCGTGTAGGCATCTCGTGTTCTCGTACACACGACACACGACACACGAGGCTCTGTGCTCGTGTCCCAGTATTCGCCCAAGGTAGGGCTTCGTGTCTAGGGGCCTGACATAGGACCACGACGTGTCTAGGATGGACACGAGGTCCGTATCAGAAACCAAATCCAGTTCGTGCGCGTATAGTACAAAACCAGTGCACGTATTCGTGCTCCCTCGATACGAAACGATACCATGTCCAACTTCTAGGGTGTTGTGTCAGTCAGTGCCCCAATGTGTCTACCAAGTCTCAGCCCTCCACGTGTCTATCGTGTCCTACGTGAGCACAGGACAGCAGGACACTGCTCGCGTGTGCAGCGAGCGTGTTCGTGTCCTGTTTGGACACGGACATGGCTCGAAAATCGACTCAGTCCAGCATAAAATCAATGCATACAGATAAAACAACAAATTTGTTCAAATACTTTTTAAAAAATATCAAATAAAATTCCTTTGTGGCATTTCAACAAACACATACACACATGCACTGATACGTGTCCGATACGGACACAAAAATGACACGAAGTCACATAAGACTAACTCTACAGCTAGGGGACACCTAGATCTATGAATCCATGCAAAGAAATCAAGAAATGGAGGTGGTTTGATGGGTTTACCTATTGAGTGTCAAACTCAAAGAAAAAGCTCAAAATAGGAGAATCCCTCTAGCAACTCAAAAGCCCCAAATTGCACAATAGCTGTGATTTCTCACCATAAACAGTAAATAGGCAATGATTAGATCCTAATGCAAAAGACTAGAGTCAAAAGGAAGAGAAATAAAGAAATTAGGAATGTTTGCAAATGGGGACAAACCTTGTTCTTGCCAAAAGCGAAAGTGGTGTAAAAAGAGACAAGAACGAATATGAGAGATTAAATAGGAAGTGTCAAATTGGTTCAATCCCTTAGCTATTAGTTCAAACACCTATAACACCTAATCTCTTTATGCAACTTAGTCCAAAAAATCAACCTGGGTCGACTTAAGTTAGACTAGGGTCCTACCATGCTAACCAAGTTACCTTAGTCAAAGTCAACATCTAGGTTAGTCTCTAAAGTCACTACTAGCAAAAGTCAAAAATAACAACCATAACTCAAACAATTATAAAATAAATCAAAATAATTCATAATGACCAAAGTACCCCTAGGCAAAAATGACAGATAAAACATCCTAATCACATGGTTAGGCTCTAGGTCAAGTAGTCTCTAGGGTTTCACTAACAAAATATCAAAATCACTAGTCATAGAATTAAATAGTTTTAAAATGATTAAAAATCACCAAAAATCATATTATGATTTAAATACCATTAATAAATAATTAAAATTATAAAATTTTAAAATTACCCTCATTTAGAAAAATGGGTGTTACAAGTCTACCCTCCTTAGAGAAATTTCGTCTTCGAAATTAAGAAGATCGTAATCCTGTAGGTCAACTCCCAACAATCAAGGTCAAAGCTTCTACCTAGCAGCATCCTGGGTCAGCAAGTCCAATATGGGCAGTGGGCTTAAAATAGGTCATATCCAAAATTTGGGTCGGCGGGTTGGGTCAAAAAGGTGTTCCTAATTCGGGTCGAAATGACTCCATGGGGTAAATCAAGATGGGATCTTGTGTCGGGAAAGTCGTATGAAGCAAACGGAGCACAAGATGCTGTGTCTGAATGGAACACGAAGGTCATGAGTGTAGGAAGGTCGTGTATAGGTCATGCAGGAGAAGTTGGTTTGAGAAAACAACTAGTCTTGTGCTCCTAAATTAAAAGTCACGATAATGTGTATGAAATAGTCATAATTAAAGTGGGAATGGTCAAATGGCCTAAATTGGACCGAAGGTTGTATTGCCAAAGCAGTATAAGGGACAGGGTAAGTGGAACAGTCTGTGGTCATGGGTGCCAGGCTGGGAAGATAAGGAAAATAATGAATCAAGTAGGGCTGTAAGGGTTACCATTCTAGGGCCAGAGCTACACTATCACTTCTAAGTCAAAAGGCCTATCACAATCACCAATTCATTAAAAGAAATTCATAGCATGGAAGTTGTACAAAGGATTACACTAACAATTTGAGCTACTCCTACTCCTACTCCTAAGTTAAATGATGAGAAAGCAAAACAAAACAAACAACAACAATTTTTTGAAAGACTGAAACAAAAATAGAGATGATATGTCCAAAACTTTTAAGATGAAATATGATAATCATATGCTTCCATCCAAAATCATGGTACTCTGAATCCCCGTCATACTAGTAAACAGGGCTATGATAACCATAGAGTCCCAACTAATGTACACACTTCTAGAATAATGGTATTTAAAATTTTTGCTCTGCCGCTAGCTTGGCTGCAAAAACCTTAAATTTCTACACCCAAGAAATATATACAAAATCAGACTGTAGGACCTTGCCATGCTGGCTAATGTGACTGTAGAAGACTAGATTCCATAACTGAGACGACCTAGCCCATATAATATATCTTGGAAGAAAATTAAATCAACAATGAATACCAAGAATCAGATTCATCTTCGAACAAGAACGATAATCAAGATCTGTTGGAACTGAATTTCGAGATGGTTATAATAAGGCAAGGAAGGAACGAAATCGAGATGAACAGAACCTGCGATAAGCTCTCCTACTGCCTGTGCACCCTCAGCTGCCATAGCGTAAGCTCGCCCCTGCTGGCCTCCTCCAGCCTGATGCTGCACGAATCTCTGCTGCTGAGTCTGTAAGGTAGTCCCTCCTGCTAGCTCATCGGAGCCCTCGCTCCTGCTCCCTGAGCTGTCCGTCTCGAAAACTTTGGACACTCTCTTAACTGGTGATATGATCCTCCGTAAAGTAGCCACTTGCCTAGCCTCATCCGGCATTTACTCCAATCGTGCCCTGGTTTCTTACAGAAAGGGCAACTGATAACATGCTGCTGTCTAGTGGCCTGCTGCATCTGTAACGGTGGTCCCCTCTGCTGCTCTGTCGGAGCCCTAGCTCCTGTTGCTGCCTGAGTCAATAATGTCTGGTTCTTGGGACACTCCCTACACTGATGCTCCGCTGAACCACAATGTAAACACCTCCCAAGCCTCATCCTGCAGTCATTCTACCTATGTCATGCCTTCTTGTAGAAGTTGTACCTAGCATCCTGCTGCTGCCTTGATGCCTGGTGGAAATATGTACGTCCCTGACCCTGAAGGTTCTGCTGAACAGGCCTCTGCTGATACTGATGCTAAATCTGTATGTGAGGCCTCTTGGCATGACCTCCACTGCTGCTGGCTCTACGAGTGTCATGTCCCATCTGAGCAACTATTGTCGCTAAGTCTCTACTATCTGCTGGAAGAAGGAGAACAACCGCGCCACGTCCTCTGATCCTGACGGCGGCTGCTGCTGAAGTATGTACCACGGGCCACTCTTAACACAAAATAGTTGTAGTATAGTGGTAATCATGTTAAACTTGAACACTAGAGGTCATTAGTTTAATTATTGGTGGTGACATTTTTTTTATTTTAGTTTTTTAATTTTTTTTACAATAGAGGTCATATATATATATATATATATATATATATATATATATATATATATATATATATATATATATATATATATATATATATATATATATATGAGATTAGTTCAAATATATTTGAGATAGGATCATATGTATATTCATGTATGTATGAGTTTACATATATATAAATTTTTATATGTGCATATATACCCAAACCAAACCTTCCTTCTCAAATAAGAGCAACCAAACCCAAAAAGTGACCCAAATATGCACCAACATGGGAGGCACTGTCACGACCCGTACCCAGTATAGGGGAACGAGAAGTGGGTACGTCCAGCCTACGCCGCAATATCGACGGTAGAACGCTGTTCTAGGTCACATACATCTAACAATTATAAGGTACCTGTACAATATATATGCTCCGAATGGAGGACAATGTAGAAATATACAACTCAATCACAGTTAAGGTAGAAAGTATGATAAGATAGATAGATAAGATCTGAATCCACAATGAATACAAAATAAGAGAGAATCTAAGTGTCTAAGATAACAACTCCACAATATCCAATCATCACAAAATCTCAGATATATACAATGAGAAACAACTGAAAATAAGATAAAGCCTAATCTATAGGGGTATCAGCATCTACTGCTAATGGATCCTGCTGGAGGTCCAAGTCGCAGGTGTCGTCTAAGGCTGCTCTATAGTAGGTAGGACAGAACTCATCAATGTCATCTGTAATATTTTCAACAGGTCCAGTCAGGACAGAAGCGAGCACAATACATCTCACACAGGTCATAATATGACAGGATATGTAAATATGCTATAGAGTAAGATACATGAAACGTTGGAGAATATATGAAGTAAAAGAGATGACTGTAAAGAAATATCTATTATAAGTAAAGAGCTAACAGTGGCTAGTGATGTAGAGTATAAGATAGACATATGAATGGCTTGAATTTGCACATGAGTAATCTAAGAGTTTGCACATGAGTACACTACTTTAGAATTGTTCACATGACCATTTATACTCCCCTTTACCCCAATTAATACACAAGGATCCAAACAAGTTATGTTATTGCACATGATATCACATGAAAGCCCATAAATGGGCGCACATGATTGTATACATGGGGGCTCTATGAACATGAGAGTACATGAATCACAAGAGTACACATGAATGGTGAAAGCACCGGAGTACATGATGAAAGTGAAATGCACATGACATACTGTAACCCGATGCTCCCAAGGGGGATAACATCTCATGAAGGGATTCATATAGTACCAATCCATGTTAACAACGTAACAGCATCAAGTAAAGTAATCTAGAGCATAAATGTAAATCCTATCAAGTATAAAACGGTCAGAGAATATACTCGCCTGATATCTGAATGTCTGTGATAATATACTGTCCGAGATGAGGTATCTGACTCCTATTTAGAACAACACAAGTCACAACATGTCCAAAATGAAATTATTGAACATTACGATGCATTCTACATGATGTTAGGTCAAAACTAGACTAAAGTCAACCCTTGGTCAACTCTAGTCAACTACACTAGTCAACTAGGTCAACTAGGTAAAGTCCTAACCCAAACAAGTCTCACTAAGCCTAACCAAGCCTAGGCTAGCACTCACACACAATCACAAGGCCACACAAGTTATCAACATACATATTTCTTATCTATATGCATATATACTCAATGTATATAGGCATACGCATAGGAAATCAAATATAGCCTAAGATATACACATGCATTATACATTACATTATGTATACACATCATGCATACACATTGCATTTCATACATTTATAACTATATGCATACATGCCTATATATCAATGCATTCAATTACCTACATGCATTTTGCATTACATGATGCATATATAGATATTTGCATAACCTACATGCTTGCATATACATTCATGCTTGCCTATATTACATAGATGCATCTATACATTGCTTATTCACATTCATATCATTCATGCATATGCAATGCATAACAAACATGTATATATATATATATATATATATATATATATATATATATATATATATATATATATATATATATATATATATATAATATATATATATATATATATAGAGAGAGAGAGAGAGAAATATATAGAAAAAAAATATATATATATATATAGAGAGAGAGAGAGAGAGAAAATAAGAGAGCAATGGGCTATGTGTGTGGATGTGTGTGTATAGGCTAAACATTTGTGTGTGTGCACCATGTGTGTGTACAATATTTTATAGTGTGTACAGGTCAACATAGAGGGGGTAGCCTAGTGTTTAGCTCACATGGGGAAATTAATGTGTTCAACTTATTAGGACTCAAACTCAGGTTTTAAGTATCTGTACAGTAGTAAAGAAGGGTAATATAGTGTGTGTACAGGGGGTTCTTAGTATGCATGTGTAAGGGAGTTTTTGTGTACATAGCAGAAGGCATAGGAGTTCTCAGGTTTTGTCAACAGTGTACATGTGTGTGTGTGAGAGAGGAGAGTGATAGTGAGGGTGACATGGGGTGTGTGTGTGGGTCAGTACATAATGTGACAGGTTGTTCAGTCCTGGAAATAGTGCTACGAAGTGTGTGTTATTCTCAGGTTTTCAGTCAAGTATGCGTGTGTGTGTCGCAGATTTTCAGTCAAGCATGCGTGTGTGTGTCTCATGTTTTCAGTCAAACATGCGTGTGTGTGTCTCAGGTTTTGCAATGCCAAGGCATGTGAGCATCAAGTGAACCTAAACTAACAACCAAATCAGGATATCACTATTCGAATTCAAAACTAAGCAATCAAATCAGTTTCACACGTTCTATCATGTACAAACCAAACCAATATTTCGAAACAAAACTCCGGTTTCATTTCAATTCAAATCTCATTGAAAGGTAATTAATTCTCAGGTTTACTACAACCCCCAAAACTCAGTTTTTATGTACATTTCAAATCTCAATTTAAAGCAATCTCAGGTTATACTCAACAATCACATATCAAGATACAAAAGAATCTCAATTAACATGTAACCAAACCCAAAATCCTATTTAACCTTAGTATCAGTAACATATCATTCGAAATAAAAAAATGCAAACCCAAAACGTGTATCCCAATTATTTCAGTTATGAAGTTAACAATTTCAGACATGCATACATATTATCACATATATATTTACATATCATACATCACTAATTAACATATTTAACCAACTAATTTCATTAAAAACCCACGAAAATACTCGAAGACAGTATGTATCAGAAAACACAAAGAGAGCCCAATTTAGATTTTCGAAACCTAATTAAAACATAAATTGATGTGTGCAGACAAAAAAAGGCATATAGTACGTGTCATGGGGCATTTTCGTGTCCAACCAAGTGGACACGAACGTGTCCAAAACAGAAAATACGAAGTATCAGAAAACAGACAAAGTATTCCTCGTGTAGGCGTGTCGTATTCTCGTATACACGACACACGACACACGAGGCTCTGTGCTCATGTCCCAGTATTTGCCCAAGGTAGGGCTTCGTGTCTAGGGGCCTGACACAGGACCACGACGTGTCTAGGATGGACACAAGGTCCGTATCAGAAACTAAATCCAGTTCGTGCGCGTATAGTACAAAACCAGTGCACGTGTTTGTGCTCCCTCGTTACGAAACAATACCATGTCAAACTTCTAGGGTGTTGTGTCAGTCAGTACCCTAATGTGTCTACCAAGTCTCATCCCTCAACGTGTCTATCGTGTCCTACGTGAGCACCGGGCAGCAGGACACTGCTCGTGTGTGCAGCGACCGTGTTCGTGTCCTGTTTGGACACAGACATGGCTCGAAAATCGACTCAGTCCAGCATGAAATCAATGCATACAGATAAAACAACAAATTTGTTCAAATACTTTTTAAAAAATATCAAATAAAATTCCTTTGTGGCATTTCAACAAACACATACACACATGCACTGATACGTGTCCGATACGGACACGAAAATGACACGAAGTCACACAAGACTAACTCCACAGCTAGGGGACACCTAGATCTATGAATCCATGCAAAGAAATCAATTAATAGAGGTGGTTTGATGGGTCTGAATGTCTGTGATAATATACTGTCCGAGATGAGGTATCTGACTCTTATTTAAAACAACACAAGTCATAACATGTCCAAAATGAAATAATTGAACATTACGATGCATTCTACATGATGTTAGGTCAAATCTAGACTAAAGTCAACCCTTGGTCAACTCTAGTCAACTACACTAGTCAACTAGGTCAACTAAGTCAAGTCCTAACCAAAACAAGTCTCACTAAGCCTAACCAAGCCTAGGCTAGCACTCACACACAATCACAAGGCCACACAAGTTATCAACATACATATTTCTTATCTATATGCATATATACTCAATGTATATATGCATACACATAGGAAATCAAATATAGGCTAAGATATACACATGAATTATACATTACATTATGTATACACATCATGCATATACATTACATTTCATACATTTATAACTATATGCATACATGCCTATATATCAATGCATTCAATTACCTACATGCATTTTACATTACATGATGCATACATTCATGCTTGCCTATATTACATAGATGCATCTATACATTGCTTATTCACATTCATATCATTCATGCATTGCTCTCATGCATATACATTGCATAACAAACATGTATATATATATATATATATATATATATATATATATATATATATATATATATATATATATATATATATATATATATATATATATATATATATATATAATATATAGAGGGAGAGAGAGAGAGAGAGAGAGAAATAAGAGAGCAAGGGGTTGTGTGTGTGGATGTGCGTGTATAGGCTAAACATTTGTGTGTGTGTGTGTGTGTGTGTGTGTGTGTGTGTGTGTGTGTGCACCATATGTGTGTACAATATTTTATAGTGTGTACTGGTCAACATGGAGGGGTAGCCTAGTGTTTAGTTCACATGGGGAAATTAATGTGTTCAGCATATTAGGACTCAAACTCAGGTTTTAAGTATCTGCACAGTAGTAAACAAGGGTAATATAGTGTGTGTACAGGGGGTTCTTAGCATGTAGGTGTAAGGGGGTTTTTGTGTACATAGCAGAAGGAATAGGAGTTCTCAAGTTTTTTTCAACAGTGTACATGTGTGTGTGTGTCAACTGTGTGTCTGTGTGAGAGGAGAGTGATAGTGAGGGTGACATGGGGTGTGTGTGTGGGTCAGTGCATAATGTGACAGGTTGTTCAGTCCTGGAAATAGTGCTAGGGAGTGTGTGTTATTCTCAGGTTTTCAGTCAAGCATGCGTGTGTGTCTCAGGTTTTCAGTCAAGCATGCGTGTGTGTGTCTCAGGTTTTCAGTCAAACATGCGTGTGTGTGTCTCAGGTTTTGCAATGCCAAGGCATATGAGCATCAAGTGAACCTAAACTAACAACCAAATCCGGATATCACTATTCGAATTCAAAACTAAGCAATCAAATCAGTTTCACACGTTCTATCATGTACAAACCAAACCAATATTTCGAAACAAAACTCAGGTTTCATTTCAATTCAAATCTCATTGAAAGGTAATTAATTCTCAGGTTTACTACAACCCCCAAAACTCAGTTTTTATATACATTTCAAATCTCAGTTTAAAGCAATCTTAGGTTATACTCAACAATCACATATCAAGATACAAAAGAATCTCAGTTAACATGTAACTAAACCCAAAATCCTATTTAACCTTAGTATCAGTAACATATCATTCGAAATCAAAAAAAAATGCAAACCTAAAACGTATATCCCAATTATTTCAGTTATGAAGTTAACAATATCAGACATGCATACATATTATCACATATATATTTACATATCATACATCACTAATTAACATATTTAACCAACTAATTTTATTAAAAACCCAAGAAAATACTCGAAGACAATACGTATCAGAAAACACAAAGAGAGCCCAATTTAGATTTTCGAAACCTAATTAAAACACAGATTGATGTGTGTAGACATAAAGAGGCATATAGTACGTGTCATGGGGGATGTTCGTGTCCAACCAAGTGGACACGAACGTGTCCAACCAATTGGACACGAACGTGTCCAAAACAGAAAATACGAAGTATTAGAAAACAGACAAAGTATTCCTCGTGTAGGCATCTCGTGTTCTCGTACACACGACACACGACACACGAGGCTCTGTGCTCGTGTCCCAGTATTCGCCCAAGGTAGGGCTTCGTGTCTAGGGGCCTGACATAGGACCACGACGTGTCTAGGATGGACACGAGGTCCGTATCAGAAACCAAATCCAGTTCGTGCGCGTATAGTACAAAACCAGTGCACGTATTCGTGCTCCCTCGATACGAAACGATACCATGTCCAACTTCTAGGGTGTTGTGTCAGTCAGTGCCCCAATGTGTCTACCAAGTCTCAGCCCTCCACGTGTCTATCGTGTCCTACGTGAGCACAGGACAGCAGGACACTGCTCGCGTGTGCAGCGAGCGTGTTCGTGTCCTGTTTGGACACGGACATGGCTCGAAAATCGACTCAGTCCAGCATAAAATCAATGCATACAGATAAAACAACAAATTTGTTCAAATACTTTTTAAAAAATATCAAATAAAATTCCTTTGTGGCATTTCAACAAACACATACACACATGCACTGATACGTGTCCGATACGGACACAAAAATGACACGAAGTCACATAAGACTAACTCTACAGCTAGGGGACACCTAGATCTATGAATCCATGCAAAGAAATCAAGAAATGGAGGTGGTTTGATGGGTTTACCTATTGAGTGTCAAACTCAAAGAAAAAGCTCAAAATAGGAGAATCCCTCTAGCAACTCAAAAGCCCCAAATTGCACAATAGCTGTGATTTCTCACCATAAACAGTAAATAGGCAATGATTAGATCCTAATGCAAAAGACTAGAGTCAAAAGGAAGAGAAATAAAGAAATTAGGAATGTTTGCAAATGGGGACAAACCTTGTTCTTGCCAAAAGCGAAAGTGGTGTAAAAAGAGACAAGAACGAATATGAGAGATTAAATAGGAAGTGTCAAATTGGTTCAATCCCTTAGCTATTAGTTCAAACACCTATAACACCTAATCTCTTTATGCAACTTAGTCCAAAAAATCAACCTGGGTCGACTTAAGTTAGACTAGGGTCCTACCATGCTAACCAAGTTACCTTAGTCAAAGTCAACATCTAGGTTAGTCTCTAAAGTCACTACTAGCAAAAGTCAAAAATAACAACCATAACTCAAACAATTATAAAATAAATCAAAATAATTCATAATGACCAAAGTACCCCTAGGCAAAAATGACAGATAAAACATCCTAATCACATGGTTAGGCTCTAGGTCAAGTAGTCTCTAGGGTTTCACTAACAAAATATCAAAATCACTAGTCATAGAATTAAATAGTTTTAAAATGATTAAAAATCACCAAAAATCATGTTATGATTTAAATACCATTAATAAATAATTAAAATTATAAAATTTCAAAATTACCCTCATTTAGAAAAATGGGTGTTACAAGTCTACCCTCCTTAGAGAAATTTCGTCTTCGAAATTAAGAAGATCGTAATCCTGTAGGTCAACTCCCAACAATCAAGGTCAAAGCTTCTACCTAGCAGCATCCTGGGTCAGCAAGTCCAATATGGGCAGTGGGCTTAAAATAGGTCATATCCAAAATTTGGGTCGGCGGGTTGGGTCAAAAAGGTGTTCCTAATTCGGGTCAAAATGACTCCATGGGGTAAATCAAGATGGAATCTTGTGTCGGGAAAGTCGTATGAAGCAAACGGAGCACAAGATGCTGTGTCTGAATGGAACACGAAGGTCATGAGTGTAGGAAGGTCGTGTATAGGTCATGCAGGAGAAGTTGGTTTGAGAAAACAACTAGTCTTGTGCTCCTAAATTAAAAGTCACGATAATGTGTATGAAATAGTCATAATTAAAGTGGGAATGGTCAAATGGCCTAAATTGGACCGAAGGTTGTATTGCCAAAGCAGTATAAGGGACAGGGTAAGTGGAACAGTCTGTGGTCATGGGTGCCAGGCTGGGAAGATAAGGAAAATAATGAATCAAGTAGGGCTGTAAGGGTTACCATTCTAGGGCCAGAGCTACACTATCACTTCTAAGTCAAAAGGCCTATCACAATCACCAATTCATTAAAAGAAATTCATAGCATGGAAGTTGTACAAAGGATTACACTAACAATTTGAGCTACTCCTACTCCTAAGTTAAATGATGAGAAAGCAAAACAAAACAAACAACAACAATTTTTTGAAAGACTGAAACAAAAAATAGAGATGATATGTCCAAAACTTTTAAGATGAAATATGATAATCATATGCTTCCATCCAAAATCATGGTACTCTGAATCCCCGTCATACTAGTAAACAGGGCTATGATAACCATAGAGTCCCAACTAATGTACACACTTCTAGAATAATGGTATTTAAAATTTTTGCTCTGCCGCTAGCTTGGCTGCAAAAACCTTAAATTTCTACACCCAAGAAATATATACAAAATCAGACTGTAGGACCTTGCCATGCTGGCTAATGTGACTGTAGAAGACTAGATTCCATAACTGAGACGACCTAGCCCATATAATATATCTTGGAAGAAAATTAAATCAACAATGAATACCAAGAATCAGATTCATCTTCGAACAAGAACGATAATCAAGATCTGTTGGAACTGAATTTCGAGATGGTTATAATAAGGCAAGGAAGGAACGAAATCGAGATGAACAGAACCTGCGATAAGCTCTCCTACTGCCTGTGCACCCTCAGCTGCCATAGCGTAAGCTCGCCCCTGCTGGCCTCCTCCAGCCTGATGCTGCACGAATCTCTGCTGCTGAGTCTGTAAGGTAGTCCCTCCTGCTAGCTCATCGGAGCCCTCGCTCCTGCTCCCTGAGCTGTCCGTCTCGAAAACTTTGGACACTCTCTTAACTGGTGATATGATCCTCCGTAAAGTAGCCACTTGCCTAGCCTCATCCGGCATTTACTCCAATCGTGCCCTGGTTTCTTACAGAAAGGGCAACTGATAACATGCTGCTGTCTAGTGGCCTGCTGCATCTGTAACGGTGGTCCCCTCTGCTGCTCTGTCGGAGCCCTAGCTCCTGTTGCTGCCTGAGTCAATAATGTCTGGTTCTTGGGACACTCCCTACACTGATGCTCCGCTGAACCACAATGTAAACACCTCCCAAGCCTCATCCTGCAGTCATTCTACCTATGTCCTGCCTTCTTGTAGAAGTTGTACCTAGCATCCTGCTGCTGCCTTGATGCCTGGTGGAAATATGTACGTCCCTGACCCTGAAGGTTCTGCTGAACAGGCCTCTGCTGATACTGATGCTAAATCTGTATGTGAGGCCTCTTGGCATGACCTCCACTGCTGCTGGCTCTACGAGTGTCATGTCCCATCTGAGCAACTATTGTCGCTAAGTCTCTACTATCTGCTGGAAGAAGGAGAACAACCGCGCCACGTCCTCTGATCCTGACGGCGGCTGCTGCTGAAGTATGTACCACGGGCCACTCTTAACACAAAATAGTTGTAGTATAGTGGTAATCATGTTAAACTTGAACACTAGAGGTCATTAGTTTAATTATTGGTGGTGACATTTTTTTTATTTTAGTTTTTTAATTTTTTTTACAATAGAGGTCATATATATATATATATAAATATATATATATATATATATATATATATATATATGAGATTAGTTCAAATATATTTGAGATAGGATCATATGTATATTCATGTATGTATGAGTTTACATATATATAAATTTTTATATGTGCATATATACCCAAACCAAACCTTCCTTCTCAAATAAGAGCAACCAAACCCAAAAAGTGACCCAAATATGCACCAACATGGGAGGCACTGTCACGACCCGTACCCAGTATAGGGGAACGAGAAGTGGGTACGTCCAGCCTACGCCGCAATATCGACGGTAGAATGCTGTTCTAGGTCACATACATCTAACAATTATAAGGTACCTGTACAATATATATGCTCCGAATGGAGGACAATGTAGAAATATACAACTCAATCACAGTTAAGGTAGAAAGTATGATAAGATAGATAGATAAGATCTGAATCCACAATGAATACAAAATAAGAGAGAATCTAAGTGTCTAAGATAACAACTCCACAATATCCAATCATCACAAAATCTCAGATATATACAATGAGAAACAACTGAAAATAAGATAAAGCCTAATCTATAGGGGTATCAGCATCTACTGCTAATGGATCCTGCTGGAGGTCCAAGTCGCAGGTGTCGTCTAAGGCTGCTCTATAGTAGGTAGGACAGAACTCATCAATGTCATCTGTAATATTTTCAACAGGTCCAGTCAGGACAGAAGCGAGCACAATACATCTCACACAGGTCATAATATGACAGGATATGTAAATATGCTATAGAGTAAGATACATGAAACGTTGGAGAATATATGAAGTAAAAGAGATGACTGTAAAGAAATATCTATTATAAGTAAAGAGCTAACAGTGGCTAGTGATGTAGAGTATAAGATAGACATATGAATGGCTTGAATTTGCACATGAGTAATCTAAGAGTTTGCACATGAGTACACTACTTTAGAATTGTTCACATGACCATTTATACTCCCCTTTACCCCAATTAATACACAAGGATCCAAACAAGTTATGTTATTGCACATGATATCACATGAAAGCCCATAAATGGGCGCACATGATTGTATACATGGGGGCTCTATGAACATGAGAGTACATGAATCACAAGAGTACACATGAATGGTGAAAGCACCGGAGTACATGATGAAAGTGAAACGCACATGACATACTGTAACCCGATGCTCCCAAGGGGGATAACATCTCATGAAGGGATTCATATAGTACTAATCCATGTTAACAACGTAACAGCATCAAGTAAAGTAATCTAGAGCATAAATGTAAATCCTATCAAGTATAAAACGGTCAGAGAATATACTCGCCTGATATCTGAATGTCTGTGATAATATACTGTCCGAGATGAGGTATCTGACTCCTATTTAGA
Source organism: Iris pallida (assembly GCA_029216955.1). Lineage (NCBI taxonomy): Eukaryota > Viridiplantae > Streptophyta > Magnoliopsida > Asparagales > Iridaceae > Iris > Iris pallida. Next base: position 190,935 of record JANAVB010012596.1, read on the forward strand.
ACAACACAAGTCACAACATGTCCAAAATGAAATTATTGAACATTACGATGCATTCTACATGATGTTAGGTCAAAACTAGACTAAAGTCAACCCTTGGTCAACTCTAGTCAACTACACTAGTCAACTAGGTCAACTAGGTAAAGTCCTAACCCAAACAAGTCTCACTAAGCCTAACCAAGCCTAGGCTAGCACTCACACACAATCACAAGGCCACACAAGTTATCAACATACATATTTCTTATCTATATGCATATATACTCAATGTATATAGGCATACGCATAGGAAATCAAATATAGCCTAAGATATACACATGCATTATACATTACATTATGTATACACATCATGCATACACATTGCATTTCATACATTTATAACTATATGCATACATGCCTATATATCAATGCATTCAATTACCTACATGCATTTTGCATTACATGATGCATATATAGATATTTGCATAACCTACATGCTTGCATATACATTCATGCTTGCCTATATTACATAGATGCATCTATACATTGCTTATTCACATTCATATCATTCATGCATATGCAATGCATAACAAACATGTATATATATATATATAAAAAAAAAAATATATATATATATATATATATATATATATATATATATATATATATATATATAAAATATATATATATATATATATATATAGAGAGAGAGAGAGAGAGAGAAATATATAGAAAAAAAAAAAAATATATATATATATAGAGAGAGAGAGAGAGAGAGAAAATAAGAGAGCAATGGGCTATGTGTGTGGATGTGTGTGTATAGGCTAAACATTTGTGTGTGTGCACCATGTGTGTGTACAATATTTTATAGTGTGTACAGGTCAACATAGAGGGGGTAGCCTAGTGTTTAGCTCACATGGGGAAATTAATGTGTTCAACTTATTAGGACTCAAACTCAGGTTTTAAGTATCTGTACAGTAGTAAAGAAGGGTAATATAGTGTGTGTACAGGGGGTTCTTAGTATGCATGTGTAAGGGAGTTTTTGTGTACATAGCAGAAGGCATAGAAGTTCTCAGGTTTTGTCAACAGTGTACATGTGTGTGTGTGAGAGAGGAGAGTGATAGAGAGGGTGACATGGGGTGTGTGTGTGGGTCAGTACATAATGTGACAGGTTGTTCAGTCCTGGAAATAGTGCTACGAAGTGTGTGTTATTCTCAGGTTTTCAGTCAAGTATGCGTGTGTGTGTCGCAGATTTTCAGTCAAGCATGCGTGTGTGTGTCTCATGTTTTCAGTCAAACATGCGTGTGTGTGTCTCAGGTTTTGCAATGCCAAGGCATGTGAGCATCAAGTGAACCTAAACTAACAACCAAATCAGGATATCACTATTCGAATTCAAAACTAAGCAATCAAATCAGTTTCACACGTTCTATCATGTACAAACCAAACCAATATTTCGAAACAAAACTCCGGTTTCATTTCAATTCAAATCTCATTGAAAGGTAATTAATTCTCAGGTTTACTACAACCCCCAAAACTCAGTTTTTATATACATTTCAAATCTCAATTTAAAGCAATCTCAGGTTATACTCAACAATCACATATCAAGATACAAAAGAATCTCAATTAACATGTAACCAAACCCAAAATCCTATTTAACCTTAGTATCAGTAACATATCATTCGAAATAAAAAAATGCAAACCCAAAACGTGTATCCCAATTATTTCAGTTATGAAGTTAACAATTTCAGACATGCATACATATTATCACATATATATTTACATATCATACATCACTAATTAACATATTTAACCAACTAATTTCATTAAAAACCCACGAAAATACTCGAAGACAATATGTATCAGAAAACACAAAGAGAGCCCAATTTAGATTTTCGAAACCTAATTAAAACATAAATTGATGTGTGCAGACAAAAAAAGGCATATAGTACGTGTCATGGGGCATTTTCGTGTCCAACCAAGTGGACACGAACGTGTCCAAAACAGAAAATACGAAGTATCAGAAAACAGACAAAGTATTCCTCGTGTAGGCGTGTCGTGTTCTCGTATACACGACACACGACACACGAGGCTCTGTGCTCATGTCCCAGTATTTGCCCAAGGTAGGGCTTCGTGTCTAGGGGCCTGACACAGGACCACGACGTGTCTAGGATGGACACAAGGTCCGTATCAGAAACTAAATCCAGTTCGTGCGCGTATAGTACAAAACCAGTGCACGTGTTTGTGCTCCCTCGTTACGAAACAATACCATGTCAAACTTCTAGGGTGTTGTGTCAGTCAGTACCCTAATGTGTCTACCAAGTCTCATCCCTCAACGTGTCTATCGTGTCCTACGTGAGCACCGGGCAGCAGGACACTGCTCGTGTGTGCAGCGACCGTGTTCGTGTCCTGTTTGGACACAGACATGGCTCGAAAATCGACTCAGTCCAGCATGAAATCAATGCATACAGATAAAACAACAAATTTGTTCAAATACTTTTTAAAAAATATCAAATAAAATTCCTTTGTGGCATTTCAACAAACACATACACACATGCACTGATACGTGTCCGATACGGACACGAAAATGACACGAAGTCACACAAGACTAACTCCACAGCTAGGGGACACCTAGATCTATGAATCCATACAAAGAAATCAATTAATAGAGGTGGTTTGATGGGTTTACCTATTGAGTGTCAAACTCAAAGAAAAAGCTCAAAATAGAAGAATCCCTCTAGCAACTCAAAAGCCCCAAATTGCACAATAGCTGTGATTTCTTACCATAAACAGTAAATAGGCAATGATTAGATCCTAATGTAAAAGATAAGAGTCAAAAAGGAAGAGAAATGAAGAAATTAGGAAAGTTTACAAATGGGGACAAACCTTGTTCTTGCCAAAAGTAAAAGTGGTGTAAAAAGAGGCAAGAATGAATAGGAGAGATTAAATAGGAAGGGGGAAACCCTAGGGGGCCGGCCACATGTAGGAAAATTAGGGTTAGGGTTGATGGCTAGTGGGCTATGGGCCAAGTGCAATGTCAAATTTGTTCAATCCCTTAGCTATTAGTTCTAACACCTAATCTCTTCATGCAACTTAGTCCAACAAGTCAACCTGGATCAACTTAAGTTAGACTAGGGTCCCACCATGCTAACCAAGTCACCATAGTCAAAGTCAACATTTAGGTTAGTCTATAAAGTCACTACTAGCAAAAGTAAAAAATAACAACCATCACTCAAACAATTATAAAATAAATAAAAATAATTCATAATGACCAAAATAGCCCTAGGCAAAAATGACAGATAAATTATCCTAATCACATGGTTAGGCTCTAGGTCAAGTAGTCTCTAGAGTTTCACTAACAAAACATCAAAATCACAAGTCATAGAATTAAATAGTTTTAAAATGATTAAAAATTACCAAAAATTATATCATGATTTAAATGCCATTAATAAATAATTAAAATTTTAAAATTTTAAAATTACTCTCATTTAGAAAACTGGGTGTTACAGGCACGCAGGTCAAACCCTATTTTCTCGTATTTTACCTTCCTCTTTCTTTTTATATAAAGGCATTTAATTTTAGGGTTAGTAGTTTTTTTAGAGAAGATTTCAGCAGCAGTCATAGGAGAAATTTTTTATTTCGAGACACTTTTGAGGGACCATATGAAGGAATTTAGTTCTGAAACTTTAGAGGTATGTTCTTCTCCTTCTTAGCTTTCAAAAATAATATCCTCAATTCTGAAATAGACTTCATTTGACCCGTGAAACTTTAGTATTTTCATGCATTTTCTATATTGTTGTTTATTTTCTATAATACTTGGTTATATATTTCTCATATTTATGTTATTTTTATTTTTTTCGTTATATGTGCACATACGTTTGTTTTCTTTATTCTATATATCACTGTTATCTCCTGTATAGATCCTAATAGTGTTTGCTTAGTCCTGTGCCACGATCACTTGATATGTCTTAACCTAGATTTGACCTGGACTTGACATGATTGACTTGGCTTGACTTGACTCGTAGTTCTAGGCGAAGAGATTGTTATTAGGCGTTGGCTACACTTAACCACTCTCGATCGTTAGCCCCTACCGAGCTGCGATAGGGACTTACTATAGGTGGTAAGCTCCCATCCAGCTGTGATCTATAGTACCGTTAGCTCCCATCGAGTCGTGATTTATCTCGATTTGCCTGTAGTCACATTTATTTGTATGATTCTCAACTGTAACACCCAGTTTCTAAAATGAGGGTAATTTTGAAATTTTGTGTTTAATTGTATTTAATTATAATATTTAAATAATAATATGATTTTTGGTAATTTTTAATTATTTTTTAAAACTATTTAAATCATGACTTGTGATTTGGTGTGCAGCTAGTGAAACCGTAGAGACTGTCTGCCCTAGAGCCTAGCCATGTGATTAGGGTATTTCTTTTACCATTTATAGCTTGAGGGTATTTTTGTCATTTTGGGTTTTAATTGAACTTATTAGGATTTATTAGGACTTATCAGAATTTATGAGAATTCTTGTGATTTTATAGTTGCCTTGAACTATGTTAGTCTTAGGTCTAGATTGGGCCTAACCTAGAAGTTAGACTTAACCAATAAGCTAAGTTGGACTTGGTAATTTAAGTCATGACTAGAATATTCTCTTAGTTATCTAATTAGAGGTTTTAGTTGGAGAGAAATTTATATAGCAAAGGGGCCTTTTGGTAGAGAGACTTGAAACTAGCCAAGAAGCCCATGGCCCATCAAACCCAAATAAATCCTAACCCTAACCCACTATGGCCATCCATCTAGGGAACCCCACCCCTATTTAATGCCTCCTTCATTTAGGGTTAGCCTTCCTTGGAAATAGATCTCAAGTTTAGAAAGAGGTAAATCCCCAACTTTGGAAATTCCTAGTAAATCCATTTTAATTCCTATTTAATCCAAATAAGTTGCATTAGGATCTAATTCATCTATACTTTCTGTCCATGGAAGGAAATTTCAGTGGGGGAGCAATTTGGTGGAGTTTACTATCAAAGGAAAAAGTTCTAGAAAGGGTTTTTCTTGAAAGGCTCATCAATAGGTAAATGATCCCTAAACCTATAGTTTCCCTGATTTCTTTGCATATTTGGAAAGCCCTAGGAGTCCCCTAGCTGTAGGAATTGGTTTCGTGTCAAGGTGGATTCATTTCGTGTCCGTATCAGACACGTATCCAATAGGATACCTAGGTGTTTGTAGAAATGCCACATATGAATTAATTTTCGTATTTTTGAAATATGATTGCATGGATTTGTAGATCTAGGTGAGAACATTTATTTTTGTGAAGGTGTCCTGGTATTTTGTGTCCTTGTGTGTCGTGTATTCCATTTGGACACGCAGCACGGGCCCGTAGGCCGTGTCCTGCATCACAGGGTCCATATCTCTGGACACAGGACACGTCGTGTCCTAAAATTTTGGGAGAATCTTGGGGCAATGTCTGCCACCAAGCTCCCAAAATTTGGGAACGTCTCGTGGTCTGTGCACGGAGATATCGACGTTGTACTGGCCGCACTGGCTGCGCACGCGCGCTGTACACGCGTGAAATTGGTCACTGATACGCATGTTTTGACACGACACGGTGACACGTTGGCACGATTCAGGCTATTTGACACGTACCCCTATCCCAGGTGAGTGTTTGGATACAAACACGTGTCGTGTCGTGTCGTGTGTCATGTTCTACGGATACGTATACGTGCCCACGACACTGTTTTCCTATATGATGTCCAGTTATCGATTTCATTGATTAATTTCTCTTTTTAATTGTTTAAATTATGATTTAAAATGCTAATTAAGATCCTAGACTTGGTTAACAATCTCTGTTAGTTGAATTTACTTATTGGAATAGGTTGATTGGATTAAAAGTGGAATGTTTGATGTTGCACTGGGTTTTCAATAAGGTTCGACTGATACATGATTCCAATTCATGTTTCTTATGATCACCCTATTTAAATCTGTTTTAAACGATGTTTAGATAGTCATGTATGATCCTACATGCTGTTAGTTCATGGTTAATTCAATTTTCTTATTAGAATAGGCTTACATATATGGGATCGGGACTGTGTTGGTATAATAACTGATACGCTGTTCTGGATTGGGTTTTCTGATTTTTAATCTTTGATTAACTAATTTTTTTTATAATGTTAGATGAATAAATAGTTCACCTACAAGTGTATGAATGATGTTCCTATCAAATTGTGACTTATGGTGGAGCTATGGGTTTGAATTGGATGTTTGGATTTCGAATTAGATTGGGTTTGAAACCTGGAACTGAGTCACATTCACTTTTAGTTGTACCTCACTGATTTGGGGGATTATATTAATATAGGAATTTGGTTTTGATTGCAAATGTATTGATGTATATATACACTGTTAGTTCACTTGGTTATGAGAACATGTAGAGTACACTGTTATTTGATTCCTGATATCACATACACTATAAAACTGGAAACCATATTGCTCACTGTTTTCTGAGTTTGGAAAACTGAAGTTAGCCATGATTAAAACTGTCATGTGAACCATGTTAGCCACTGTTTTCTTTAACATTTCACTGACTTCCTATGACACACACACATTGGAATTGAAATCTGAGAATTAACCAACTGATTTCCTTTAAAACTGTAAGTTGATTCCTTTCCTTTTTGCAATGCTAAGTATATGCATGTGTGAACTTGAACTATTTTCCTTTCCTTTTGTTTTTACTGTCAATCGATTTCCCTTCTTTTTGCAACCTGGGATTGAGTGAACTGAGAATGAAGTGTAGCATAAAACTGAGTTTTCTCTTTTCTCTATGACTGATTTTTCCCTTTTTTCTTGTGTTGAACTGTTTAGGCTAGTAGTAACCTGAGAATTATATTATATTGATGTTGAGTGAATACTAATAACCTGAATTTCCCTTTCCTAAACTGAACTTGAGTTTCCTACATTGCCACTCACTATAACTCTCTCTCTCTCTCTAGTATATATGTATATATCTATATATGTATGTATGTAGCTATGAGTAAATGAATGCAAGTAGGTTTGTAACTTTATTTCTTTATATGAATATGTGTTTGCACTTGTTTAGCCTTGTGATGATGTGTGGTGCTTGACTAGACTTGTTTTTGACTTGTTGTTCTTGAGTTGTGTGTGCTAGCAAGGCTAGACTTGATTGAGTCTAGATTGGACTAGATAGACTAGTTTAGACTTGATGAGCCTAGATTAACTTGTTTAGACCTAGTTTGGCTAGTTGACCATAGTTGACCTAGGTTTGACTTCTTGGTTGACCAAGGTTGACCAAGAGTTGACTTTGGCCTAGTTTGACCTAGACTCCTGTAGGGTGCATAGTAGAACTTCATTTTATCATTCTGGACTTGTTGTAACTTGTACTGTTCTGAATAGGAGCCAGACACCTCTCCTCAGGCAGTACATTCTCTTCGGACATTCAGTTATCAGGCGAGTACATTCTCTGACTATTTCATACTTGCTAGAACGTCTATTCTTGCCATAGATTAATTTACTTGATGCTGACACGTTAGTAACACGGATTGGTACTATATGGATCTTCTTTTGCGATGTTATCTCCTTGTGTTCACTAAATACATATTGTGATGTGCGTTTTACTAACATATTGTATTTATTGAATACCCTTATCATTGTACACTCATTATGCATATTGTACTCTCATTATCACATTGAGCTATTGTACAAGCCATTGTACAAGCCATTGTATAAGGTAACGTAACTGAATTGGATCCTTGTGTATTGATTGGGGAGGGAGAGTAGAAATAGTTATGTGATCAATCCTATTGTATAAGAAATTGTATATGTCCATTGTACACCCACGTGCAAAGGAGTCCCATTTTATTGTATAACCTAACACGTTTACATAACCATATTGTACTCTAAATCACATATTGCTTACAGTTCTTACTTATCATATATAGATATTTCCTATTATCATATCCTTCTGTTTTTTATATACATCTTCTTTCAGCATTTCATGTATCTTACTCTATTGCACGTTATATTTTCTAACTTGTTATGATCTGCGTGAGATGTATTGTGCTCGCTCCTGTCCTGACTGGACCTGTTGAAAATTTTACAGAGAATGAGGATGAGGCCTGCGTAGACACCTATTATGGGACAGCTGTAGACGACACTTGTGACTCGGACTTCCAGCCGGATCCACTAGCTGTAGAGACTGAGGCTCCCTAGTCTAGGCTTATATTATTTTCTTGTCATTTCAGTTTGAGTTGTATATTGGGATCTGTACATTCTGGATGTTGTTGAGTTTTATCTTAGACACTTAGCATTATCTCTCTCTGGTTGTACTTATGTGGATCTTTCATTTCAGCATTATTCTATCTATCTTACTATCTTATCATTCTGCCTTAGATGTGATTGAGACTGTATATTGCTATGTCACCTCCATTCGGAGTGTATATACTGTACAAGTACCTTTATATTGTTAGATGATTGACCTAGGACAGCGTTCTACCGCCGACACTGCGGCGTAGGCTGGGCGTTGTTACGTTCTCGTACCCTCACAGTGGGTACGGGTCGTGACATCAACGGCTTGCCACTTTCTTACTATTTTCATTCTTGTATTGTGTCTTCTTTAGTCTTTATTTTTTGTATTGCTTCCTGTCTTTTCATGCATGTTATTTACTGTTACTGTAGACTTGCATATTATGTATCTTGCTACGTCTCTTCTGAGGACCTAGTGAGCTCTCCAAGTATTTACTGAGCTGCTATTGTAGATAGATGGATATTGGTATCATTTTTCTTCTATATTTTATATTTCGACTCATGACATTATCTGCTATATTGCCTAGTTTTGATAAACCCATTTTGTTATTACAAGTTTATTCGAACATATATGCTAGTGGGCTGTAGACCATGACACATATTGTTCATTCTTGCTATTCATACTCCATATGAATTGAGATATACTTGATATAATAGTACTAGGGATTTATGGTTAGATTTATCATACAAACTGACAGATTATACGTATTCGAGTTAGGCTAGAGTCCACTTGATGCATAGCTGACATCCTTATGTATTCCTAGTCCTACATATATTGGAACTGGGGCGTTACCAATTGTATAGCCAAAAAATGGATCTTTTGCCGTCCCTTTGTCGTTATATGCGGTGTGAGCCTTTACCTAAACCATCAAGAAAGACAGTTAAGATTTGAAGACACTATGCTTTATGATACAAGTTGACAAATTATAGAAAAATATGCATCAATATATGCCTACGCGAGGAACCACAAATAAAAATGCAAATTGAGGGTATACCTTCACGAGGTCAACCAATAAAATATGTGTAAACGCCACTTCCTTTGATAACCTTATATTACACTATTATATGTGATATTATGATGTAGTGATATGTTATAATATTTTTCTAGGTCTTGTGGTGTGTATGAGACCTAGTCAACCAACCTTAATAGTGTCTGTGTCTAACCTTTTAGAAGATCACTTGGAATAACAGATAAGTAGAACCTAAGTTACTAAGGTATAATCAACTTGTTATTTAGCTTCAATAATTCTCAACATGGCTTGCCCCTTAACGTAGCGTAACCCGCAACCTAGGAGGAGTGAATGGACATTTTCCCATGCCCTCTAGTAGCCTAAGATTTTAGGGTGTGCATCAGACCAATATCATCAACCTTCGGGTCCTGGTCATTTGATTGAATAATATAGCCAAAGATTATATCCTTTTATTTTCTTTTATTCATGACCCTTAGATTAATATATATCCAAGGGGGCTTATCATCATTTCTCCTCATTATTTCCTCTTTTATTTATAGCCATAGAATCAAGGATCCAACGGTCAATATGGAATCCCTAACTTGCATCCCTCATCCCTTCTTTTTTATGCAGCTACAATCTATATTTTTAAACCAAAAATCATTTCTTCATCCTCTATCTCTCTTCCCTCTCCTAAGAGAACCAAACCCTAACCTTAACCCTAAATCATCATCATCATCTTCTTCTTCTTCTTCTTCTTCTTCTTCTTCTTATTACCTGAAGAGGGGTTCGAACTTGGCCTCCTCTTCGACCTCCGCTACAGCCTCCTCCGTGGCCTCGATCCCTCCAGTGTTACACGTGCAGTCGTCAATGACCCTGCGGCTGGCATGAGCCCTCGTCCTGCCTATATGTGTCGAACCCCTTTTGTTGGCAGACGTTGACCGATATGGACGAGCACCTCATCTTCTCGAGCATCTCCGTCCTGTTGTCTTCTCCAATCGTTGTCATCGTCATCTCCATCAAAGACCCCTATCTCCCCGAGTTTCCTTTGACTACCCACCTCTTTCGCCTCACCATCTCCTACGTGGGCGGAGCTGCCGGTGCCCCCAGATCGGGCAGGTCGTGCACCACAGGGCATCGACCCCCTCTTTGTAAGTTGACGGATCTAGACCTCCGTCAATAGCAGTAGAAGCACTCACCACCACTGTCAGAGGCAGGGACCTCAGCCTTGACATCGTCAAGTTGCCATCACCAGCCCCACAGTACCCCTTGTTTCCTAATCAGACAATATCTCCTGGAGCTAACCCCACATTGACACAGCCTTTTGACCGCCTCTATCTTGTCATCCATTGTTTCCTCTAGTTAAAAATATGGCTTTGGTGAACCCCGTTGTCGAAGCTTCCTTTCCGATCATTTGAGATTCAGATAGGGACCTCCCTGTCGCAGCCAAGGCAACTCCAAACTCTTGGGATTATCGACTCGGTATGTTTCTGTTAGAATTTTATTGTACCATGTCGATTCATGAGATAAAGAACATAAATTAATTGCGGAAGCGTACCTGAATCCATTGCTAGGCTTGATGAATCTTGAAGCGGTCGTCCTTTTGTGGGGTTCGAACTTCCAACTTGCTTCGATCCTTAATGACAAAGAAGAATCCGAATCCTTTGTCCCTCTCTTTCTGTTGATGGGAATACAGAAAAGAAAAAGAGAAAACCTTTCTTTGGTGGCCGTATAAGTTGGGGACCATAACCCTAATGAATACATATATTTATATGTTTTAATATTTCTAATTTGGCCCCTCATCAAATTAGAATTATCTATGGTATCTACACATTAATTCCATGACAATTATACCCTTAAGCCAATTTTCCAAATAGACCACTTTAATTTGGCTTAATTATTTAGATAGCCCAACATAATTAATTTTACATATGTGCCCATAATTATTGAATAATTCCAACAATCTCCCACTGGACCACATATGTAACCTTATAATTGTGTTAACCTTAGTGAGCTCATAAATTGCTAACTTAATCCTTAGGGTATATCCGGACAATCTCGTCCATTAACCATATCAACATAGGATCAAAGCGGCATTCGTCACATATAGCGTAACTAAATCATCAATGGTCACATATACCAATGTAGCTATATGATATAGATCAATCATGGATGCGCAGCATAAAAATTACACGCAATGTGATTAATACATGTCTATTTCCAACTGGTCCTCCTTAACTTTAGTGAGATCATTACTTAACATAATGAAAACAAAATGAACTGAATTTCCATATATCTGATCAGATAAATATCCAAAATACTTTAATACATAAATGTGTCCAAAACCAAATAGCACCCAAATACATAAAATACAAACTCCTACTGTATTGCCATATTCTTAATTAAGATAACACCCATATGAGCAGTATGCTCATGAAAGACCCTGGGTGATAATACTTTTGCAAGAGGATCCGCTAACATGGAGTTTTTCCTAATGTGCTATATGGACACTATAACCATTCTGAATTCTTTCCTTCACAACTAGAAACTTTATATCAATATCCTTTGACTTATACAAGTTTCTGTTGTTATTGGAATACAGTACTGCTGATTTATTGTCACACCATAATTTTATGTGGTCTTTCAATACCGTACTGTAGGCGCATCCTTGTGACAAAATTTTGCAACCATATTTCCGGAATAGATGCCCCACAGCATGTTATAAAATCTTGCTGCCATGGTGGAAAAAAATATGAGTGCATATTTGACACTCATCCAAAATATATCTCCATTAGTCAGCATGACCTGATGTGGATCTCCTGCTGTGTTGGCATCCAACAAAATCGGAGTCGGAATACCTTATGATCTCCAGAATTATCCGATCTCATACAAAGAGCATATAATTTCTTGTTCTCTATTAATTACTTAAGTAGTTTGGCTGCTACCCAACGATCCATCCATATTTGCTTAAATATCTGCCTAACATCCTGATATGTACACAATATCCTGACGTATACATACTTGAGCATACATTAGACTCCCTAAAACTGATCATGAAGGAAAAATCTATTGTATTTTTTTAATTTTAAGGCTAATCTTAGGGCACTTGACTGAGATTGAACTTGTCTCCTTTAACGAAAGGGTTGTCACCTTGTTTGCATTCTTGCATGCTAAATCTTTTAAGTACTTTATTTATATAAATCTTTTATGATAATCCAATAATATCCTGAGAACGATCACGGTATATCTGGATTCCTAATACAAAAGAAACGACACCAAGATATTTCTTCTGAAAGTTATTTGGTAGAAATTTTTAGTGTCGTACAATATACCTATATCATTTTTGGCAAGCAGTATGTCATCAACATATATAACTAAAGAAAATTGTTTACTCCCACTGAACTTGTGATACACACAATCTTTAATAGTATTTATCTCAAAAATAAAACGAGATAATCACTGGTAAAACTTTAAGTACCTTCGACGAGAATCCTGCTTGAGTCCATGAATAGATTTTGTCAATTTGCAAACCATATTCTTTGGGTCTTTCGACACAAAGTTTTCAGCATGTACCATAAATTGTTTCGTCGATGTTACCATTGAGAAACACAATTTTGACATCCATTTAATGTAACTCAAGATCAAAATGTGCAACAAGTGCTGTGATTGTTTTAAAAGAGTCTTTCAAAGATACCGAAGAGAAAGTCTCTTTAAAATCAATCGTTAACTTTTGAGTAAAGTCATCAGCTGCAAGACGTACTTTATACCTCTCCACATTATCCTTTCGAATCTTTCTTGGTTTTAAATGTCCATTTTCAACCAATGAACTTCGTATCCTTTGGTAATGTGACAAGTTCCTAAACTTTATTGTCTTGCATAGACTTATACTCCTTATTTATTTCCTCAATCCACTTTTAAGAGTTGGAACTTTCCCTGGCCTGACGGAAGATGATTGAATCACCTTCCAATATTCCATAGTTTTTCTCACGTTCTTAGAAAAATATAACAATATTATCCGAAATTATATTTCTCCTTTCTCTTGTGAACCATCTTAACATTACCGGTTATTGAGGTTGTTCCTCAGAAATAATTACCTTATCTTGAATGGGGGTGCCGCTACATTATCTTGTCAAGGTATCTCAACAACGAATTGTAGAGGTAATTCGACATTCTCTTGTTGAGGCTCCGAATTCACTTCTTGATCAATAACAGGTACAAAATCCTGCACATCGTCAAAAGTTATAGTAGGAATCACAATCGATTCCTCCTCAAAGATAATGTCTTTGACTTTATTTCTCCCCCTAACTCAACATCCTCAAAAAAATATTACACTTCTCGTCTCAAAAAAATTCATTTATATGGGACCGTATAATTATTAACCCCTCGATCTGTCAGCATAGCCAATAAAGTAGCTGTTTACAATTTAACTTTGGTCTGTATTTCCTTTTCACATTAATATAGACATTAAAGTCTATAAAGTCAATAAAATCCAAATCTCATCAGACACAAATCGTTCAACTCTATTTCTAGAGATGTGACCTAATCGCTTATGTCATAATGAGACTAAAAACGTTTATTGTTAATTTTGCATTTAGTACCACATGACTCCACTTGCAAGATTTCATTGTAAGATGAAATAGTTTTAAATGAATATAGGTTATCATAAACCTTAAGGGAACCGTTACCAATAATATTTGAATTTAAAGATAGACTAAACTTATTATTTCCAAGTGAACAATGATAACCAGATTTATCCATTAAGGAAACCGAAATCGAATCTTGTCTAAAAGACGATACAATAAGTGTCTATCAAATCCAAATAATAATCGGTGCCTAAAAATAACCTAAAATGTCCTATTGCTTTCACTTCTTTCGATTTGCCGTCACCCACATAGATGTATCTTTCACCATCAATTGGCTTCGGTAGCTCAGACAACCTTGTTTATAAACGCTAATGTGGGTAGTAGCACTAGAATCTAACCACCACGTATTTTTAGGTACTAAATCTAAATTAACCTCAGAACAGACCAAATTTAGAAATGTATATTTATTTATACGCCATGCGTGATACTTTGTACATTTCTTCCTTATGTGTCCTGCTTTATAACAAAAGAACAACCCTTAGTTTTATATTGTTGTCTCTTTTGAGCTTGACCCTTAGCAGCTACTGTATTCATTTTTTTTGTCCTTAAAGTTTATCCCATTGAACATGAAAATTAAATTCTTATTGGCAGATATTATAGCAACATTAACTGTAAAGAGAACAAAGAAATAAAAAAACATACATGCTCTAATTAATAACCAAAGAGTAAAATATAGTCAAACAAATTCAAATAATGGTGAACCCTATCTCAAGATACCTAGTACATCATTAATATCAAGTCTTTGGACAGTTATATTAACTGTAAGTGGTACTCTTGGTGTAATAATCAAATGTTGACAATAAATCATGTCAAATAATAAGCCTATCTTTGGATCGGGTTATTATTCACATGTAAATCTTATAATTGTCACACATTTATCACCACAAGTATGTGTGCAATTCGGCCAAGTATTAACCTTCCTTTGGGCCGGCTAATACTCGCATGAATGTACACACACAAACATCCAACATCCCTCATAGAACATCTACGCAAGGGAGGTCACTTTGGCGATGTCTTGTTTCAATGGGTCTATTTAGAATATTGGACAACTATTGCTAGTCACAAAAAGGTACCAAAAAATTTGAATGTTGACTAAATTTTACTAAAATGAATCATGTCCAAAATCTTATGTACATGCATATTTACAAGATTATAACTCAAATATAGTAATCAAAAGCATAAGCATGAATTTTAATTTGCCAAAATTTGAGCATTATCAACATAAAAAAATTTATATAATAATCTATTGAAAATATGCATCCAGAGAACAACAATATATAGGACATAATCCAAATACTCCAAAATATATTGCAAATAATTGTGTTGTCCTTTCTATCATGAACAAATAATATATCAAATTTTGATGCCATTAGATCATTCAACAAAAGAAACCCACCAAATTTTATCACCCAAAAAATCCATAAAGAAGCAACCTTTTAGGTAAATAGAGCCCATGTACATTCGGTACAAAAATAGGGCCAAAGTGCTCAACTAAGGAGAGCGCTAATATAGAATCGGCATAAAAAAAACTTTCTGGCTTCATCCTTGGTTTCTAAACAATAAGCCAAATTAAAGGTTCTGGTCCGAAACGTTGTGGGTTCAAATCCCACTCTCAAAAAGTTCTTTTTTTTAATACCAAACTAAAAACACCAGGAACACCTGAGCATAATGCTAGGCATCTTTGGATGCAAAACTATAACTCAAAACGAAATGCAGAAAGATCAAGAAACCAAATGGTCCATAGTCCATCTTTATGAAAGAAACAAAAGTTATATTCATCAAAACTCGTAACTCTTCATCACCGTTGATCCCTTATATGGCAAACTGTGATCATATTCATATTTCTATTTCAAATATTATTTAATCGGCAAATCAACTGCACCATTAGATAATATTTAATCTTCCAAAATATTTAAAGAATCTACCGCAGGGGTTTAAAGCCAAGAAGGAAAAAGTAAGGGAAAAGCTGTAATAGACTTAATACATGGAAAAGACCATTTCCAAACAAAAGTAACAGAACATGCAAGTAAACTGCTACAAAATTTCCATAGTTGTCGACCTTTAAATATCCTTTCATGTTTATTCGTCTAATCCCATAATAAAAATTGATCGAACAATCTAGTGTTCCAAAAGAACAAAAAAATTAATCCTGGAAACTTCAAAATCATGAATCAAACAAGGATGGCTCTGATACCACTTGTTAGAATTTTATTGTACCATGTTGATTCATGAGATGAAGAACATAAATTAATTGCGGAAGCGTACCTGAATCCATTGCCAGGCTTGATAGATCTTGAAGCGGTCGTCCTTTTGTGGGGTTCGATCTTCCAACTTGCTACGACCTTAATGACAAAGAAGAATCCGAATCATTTGCCCCTCTCTTTCTGTTGATGGAAATATAGAAGAGAAAAAGAGAAAACCTTCTCTTTGGTGGCCGTATAAGTTGGGGACCATAACCCTAATGAATACATATATTTATATGTTTTGATATTTCTAATTTGGTCCCTCATCAAATTAGAATTGTCTCCGGTATCTACACATTAATTTCATGACAATTATACCCTTAAGCCAATTTTCCAAATAGACCACTTTAATTTGGCTTAATTATTTAGATAGCCCAACACAATTAATTTTACATGTGTGGCCCATATTATTGAATAATTCTAACAGTTTCCTTCCTTGTACCTATAGTTCCCTTTATTTTCTGTAAGTTTTAGATGACATTCATTCTTAATTTGCGTATCCCAAGGGCCAATGGATACACCATTGCACGTGTTAAGCATCGAGCGTGGATCAGATATGAGCCTCCTAACTGAAGATGCGGGTGCACCCTTCACCCCCAGGCAAGTGGTTACTCGCAACCCATAACAATAGATTAAACTCAACAGTTTATAAAATATTAGTACAATTAAAATAGGATTGATTTACTTGTCAATCCCATTGAGTAATTATTTAATTTGGAAATTTGCAGTTTACGTGCTTTCGATTGTCTATATTCACTAAATTACACACATTCTTAACCCTTGTGTAACTAAACTTAAGGTCCATGCTAGTTTGAATTCACTCTTATAATTTTGGTTATTAGTTGAAATCCTTAGTAGTAACTGTTTATTGGATCGTACATGCTTGACATAGTTTACTTGATAGTTATACCTTTTATTCTTAGGGGATTATACGGTTAGAAACGTTTATTATCATAATTATAATGTTCCTTGTGTTATAGTCTTTTGATATAGGTATGATATTGTTATATGTTAGTTGGGCTGTGTTTTCACATATGTGCATGTTACTGGCTAGATGTCTTTTATTTGATAGTTCTAACCCTAGTTGTTAGAAAGTTAATTAGAAGAACCTTAGATTCATATATTTATGTTGCCTTTCAAATTATTGCACCTTGATAGTTGCTATAGATACTCACATTTATGTAGTATATTGTTTTTCAATTTAATCTTACTTTAATATTGCCTTGTCTCTGGGTCCGGTGGGTTGCACCGTTGACTTGGTTATATGAGGTTTGAGTTTTTGTGTGTCCGGTGGGTTGTACTGTTGACGGTTATCTGGTGGTTGTGGTTGTGAGTCTGATGGATTGTGTCGTTGACATGGATGAGATATGGTCTTGGATATAGTGTTTCTTAGGGATTTTGCAGGTGTGCAAACATAGAAAATACACGAGAGACTTTGCCAAAAATTTTGATAAGTCTGGGTAAAGATACAAATCTTAGTTATGAGGACTAGGTTGGTGTTGGTTTGGTGATTAGCTAAATTGATAGATAACATGTTCCCAATACTTGTTATATACACCCAACTTGGGGTCTCTTGTGATTTTGATTCGTACCTTGATCTCATAATAGAGAGGTAAGAAAGACTAGACACTAGATACCATAGGGATTTGGGAATAGCGGTAGGTGAATGGACTAGGATGCATCACGGGGGCTTATGTCTAAATCAGCTAGTCGGTCGTATTTTTGGTTGACTATTCGATTGAGACTCGACTCTAGTTATGTTTCCTTATCTAGGTACCAGTGCGGGTCTACCAGTTAGGATTAACTTTCTTCCACGACTTAGCCTTTTGTCTTGAATTGTACTCATATTAAATTGTTGATTTTTCTTACTTTGTAATTAAAATTCCATGTTTGATTGGTAAATAGAACTTGAGCAATTTATGGTTTGGAACAACTTGCATGATTCTTGGTTTGGCATAACTTGTGTTCTAGAACAGCTTGGTTGACTTTTTTTTAACAGCTTGCCTGAACTATAGTTCGTGGTGATCTTACATCATTTCTTTGTTTGGGACAACTTGATTTCCTTTGATGTTTTCATATTGATTTTTTACTGCGATACCTAGGTTGTTTCATTATTTATAGTCATTTCGTGTATATGTTATGAGGCTTATATGCAGGTATAGCTGCACACATGTATGATATACTAAATTTCTTAACTCACGTCTTTAGTTACATTGTATCTATTTCATACATGTACCTTAATGTAGCTTGCTTTTCTAATGTTTATACTGTTATGATGGACTTAGTTACATATCTATATATATTGTGTTTGATGTACTGATATGAGTGTGGCTTCCTTTGGATCATCGCTCTCCCCGCATTGACGGACTGGATTTGTGTGTCCAGGTTTTGGGGAAGTGGGCGACATAGGATTGAGGATTTCCAGCTTCGAAGACACTGAGGATTCATGTTGAAGTGCCAGTACCCAAGCAATCGTGGGTACCCTCACCTTGTATTGCTTAACTTTAAAAAATTTACTTATTTATTTTTAGTTTATATATTCTACTAGTTAGAAAATAAATTTTTTAAAAGTTATTTTGATTGACGTGGAGATTTGTCAAAATTGTTTTAAACTATTTATAAAAATTATATCTCTAAAAGTATTTTATTTATTATCAATTATTTGAATTTATAAAATCTATTTCAATAGTATTTGAAATATTAGATTTTATTTTAAAGAAATATTATGGTGATCATTTATGAATTGAGATTTGATCAATCTTTTTGTTTATTAATTTAAATTTATGGAATGATCTATCCAGAGAAATCCTAATCCCTTTCTATTTAGGAATCTATACCCTATTTAAAGGGAGCTTCCCTTTGCTTTCCTACAACCCAACTCCTCAACCATCCACTCAATGGCCAACCACCAACATCCCAATTATCGCATCGTACGTGCACCGTATTCGTGTCCATATTTTCTTTCGATTATTTTCTACTACAATTACGTCATCGGTCGTGTCAAACACACCCGGACACAATTCAAATACACAAATCCAAATCATGTGTCTGTGTTACGTAGCAAACGACACGATCATCGATCCCTAACCGTAGCTCTAATTCTAACCCTAACCCTAAAGTCCATGCTCCTTCCTGCTGACGGAACAGCCTGCCATCGTCTCTGGACATCAATGATTGATGCCGTCCTTGCGATCTGCTCTTAGTCTGCCCGTATCTATTGTTTGGACGAGTCGACCACTGACCTTAACAGCCTGATACCACCACGACCACCCTATCAACATACCATCATCATCAATCCCACCACCGCCATCACTGCGCATCCCGTGCCTAACCCATCGGCCCGATCCCAGCACCATCACCTACATATCTCCGCCACCGGATCTGGACTGATTCGTGCCAGATCTGTCGCCGCTGAATGACCTTCCGATGAATCGAGGGAGCACGGCAACCCCGAGATGCAACGACTCCACCCCTACACTGCTTTGCCTGGATCTGGAGTCATCTACGCCTATGACTGCCAGATCAACCACCATCTTCCCTCGAATCGATGCCGCACCCAGCCACGTTTCCAGATCCCGTCGGTTCTGGTTTGATCCAAGCCGGTCTACACAGCAGTGTCGACCGGTAGAACGGTGTCTAGCCACAATGCTAAAAAATAATAAATAATTTTCATTCACAATAACTAAATTAAATTATAATATTCAAAAATTTACATTTGATACAAAGTACAATGTATCACAATTTATAAAAATAACTAAATAAATACATAACTAACTAACTAGTCTCTAGGTTTGGCCTCTGCGTATTCCCATGTCTCCCCAAGAATTCGATGTTAATGGCAGCCACGACTAATCTAAAAATTTTGGTTTCCAGCCAGGAATGGAACGAGTACAATTCATTGAATGCAGTTCCAAATATATACTAACCACTATAAGACGAACACATGATGAAATAATCAGGATACTGGTAATAAGAGACTGAGAAATATAGACAGGAATATAAAGAGTAAAACAACATTAAATACTATCTATATGATTTGAAGTACATTTCGATATGTGATCGGTCTGGGGACAGTTACACCACAAGGTCTAAGTTAATTACAAGGCTACTTTAACAAGGTCTATTTTATTTAACAAGGTCTACAAGGTCTACTGTGCAAGAAAAAAACATGGGCTAAGGTCTGATCGCATATCTATTAGTACTTCTTCGTCCCGATACCATGTACAAGCAGAAAACATGACATGAACAATAAACATGAGTGCTATCATATGACGAGCATGTTAAGAATCAAGCATGATATAACTAACTGTGTGATATAAGAATTACAATATTGAAAACAAACAATAAATGTACTTGCCGGGGGTCCTTAGCTAGTGAAACCGATAATACCCTTGTGTTCAGAATCGTCCAACTGGCTAGGGTAGCACGCAAACCTAACAATCCCCAACTACTTAGTGAGCCACAAAGTCAACTCGTGCAACAGTCTCCGAATGCTGAAACAAACAACACCAATGAGTTTGGCATAAAAGAAATGTCTAAGAATGTCTGTCCAAAAATCCAATTCTGGACACAGAAAAAAATCATTTTCGGATCAAAACGATGTCCGTCGTTGGACCCTCTTTGCACCGAAAAGTGTGCTAGTATCCACGGTCTCTAAAGTCGTTAAACTATAATTTATGGGTCCAGTTTGACGAGACGAATCCACAGTATGTCCAAAGTTGGATTCCAATGGACCGTGCACAATTCGTCCGTTGGATCGGATCGTAGACTCGCCAAAAGGGCATTCCAGTCAACCTTCTCAGAATCGAACCAAACTTGGCATATAGGACCAAAAAAATAATACGATCCTATTGGCGCAATTTTGTCTCGAGATGATGAACGTGCATGAAGTTAGGGGCTAGTTTGTAAAGAGTCAATACGGGATACTCGACAGATACGCTTCGATTTCGTCGCGCACGTACAACGAAATCGATTCCACTGAATATCACACGTCGACAACACCTTTACACATCTTTTGAGGCTCATGGGTCACGACCACGTCGCCGATTTGTCAGAACGCACTCCGTATCGGTGATTTTCAAAGTTTTAAAAACAGTTTTAAAGCGATTTATTTCCAGTTTTGGAAAACAGATTACTCGTAATATAACCAATGAAATCAGAAACTAAAAGATGGGTTCTAGAGTCCTATAGGTTGTCCAAAATACCCTTTAATTAGTTTTCCCAAACTGTCGATGTATCGGCATTGAATCGCCTTCCAACAGGGGTGTTCTGAAATAGTTTTCCACTATTTTGTATATCTATTTTCCCTAATTTCCTTGTTTTTTGATTTGATTTTATGTCGAATCATATCCTGATTGTGCTAAACTTCCGACAGGGTGTCTACTTGGTTAGGTTGTCTCCTAAATGAATCAAATAGTTCAATATTTGGTCGAGTGCTCAAGAAAAATATGATCGAGAAGTATGGTACCTTACAGTCGGTTCTACCGGTGGTGTGGTCGGGCTGCGGCAACTTTTGTCATCTCTCGGCAGGTTTTCGGTGGTCAAGGGCGGGGGGAACGTTCGCCTAGGTTAGATGGGTGTCGAGAAAGGTCGCGAATGTCAGAAATTTGGATGCGGATAGGTAAATCTCGATTATTTCGATCAATTTTTCGAGTGTAAATATATTTAGTTAAAACCGTTTTATACTCGTATTTAAATCTCTATCCCACCCTAGTTTTGTTTGATCTCAAAGAGATCAGGTTGATACAAAAGATTTGGCTGTATGTTTTTTTTTTGTCGTATTTAAATATATATTATATATAAAAAATAT